>JASGAU010406244.1:0-28789 GCA_030220045.1 Australoheros facetus
TTTTGTGTGATTTTGTTGTCAGCACATTCAACTTTGTACAGAACAAAGTATTCAATGAGAATATTTCATTCATTCAGATCTAGGATGTGCTATTTGAGTGATCCCTTTATTTTTTTGAGCAGTGTTGTGTGTATATATATATAGACACACACACACACACACACACACACACACACACACACACACACCTATGAGTACAATTTTATTTTTTTAGCCTTCATTTAACTAGGAAAAACACATAACCATAACATAACTTGGACCTGAACTGTAAGAAGACTGGTTTTGATGTGCATGTTTACTGGCTCAAATACCTCTGCAAGAAACTGGAAAATTTTCCATTTCTTCACTTTCTCTCCTTTTTTTTCTCTGCACTCTCTTCATATCTTCTTCTTTCATGTTCCTGCTTTTTAATTCTTCTACTGATATTGCGAGCGATGGCAATCACCCCTCCACTCGCTTTCCCACTGCAGAGGCACATGCAAAGTCATCACTGTCACCACTGCTTTCCCCCCGCAGCAGGCAGCTAGTGACTGTTAGCGAACAGTGTACTATATTCACCACTTCAATTTAATTCACACTGCAGCTCAAACTCCACAATGGCACTTTTCGCGTGGGGAGGGCATGTAGGAGGGTGATTGTTTGTGTGTGGGTGTATGTGCGCTTACATGCATTAATTCCCCGTATTTCTGAGGACTGATGAGATGTCCTCAATCCACATTCATCCAAACGCCAACACACGCCCATGTACACGCACACACACATACACATGCAAACACAATGAAACAACATCCACATGCAGAGGCTAAGCTGGTGAAAGCCACTGACAGGCAGCGTGTCAGTGCAGCGTCTTTTTTTGTTTTGGCAACGGTGTATTTCAGGCTGCTGCTGTGCATCAGCCAAACGCTACAGAATGCAGCCATGGAAACTCTATCAATAACAAATTTTCTCTTTGGCAGCTAAGAGAACATGCAGCCTTTAAAACATTTTTTTTTTTTCCAAACTCAATTTGTAGAGTGGTATGAAGGTTTGACGGGATGCCATAGTAACAGCAAAAGAAGCAGGTTAATGGCTGAGGTAAGGATTTATGTACCTATAGAATGAAAGCCTCAAACCTACAACTTGTATAGTGGATAAAAGAATGGTTGTATGGATAAGTAGGAGAAAGAAAGAGTTGGGAAAAAAACAGCAGACACAGATGTACCTGGGAAGTGCATGTATATCTGATAAATTCAGTTATTCTGTGTGATGTAGTGTTTCAAGCATTGCTCAAGCACAAACCCTTTTGGTTAAACTGTTGCTCTGCATACTGTATGCCGCTGAGCTGCTCTTAGTCATCCCTCTGCACCCATGAATATCCTAATGAATACGGCTGTCTGTTCTCTGGAGAAAGCACCCAGTGTTTCTCTCCATCTCAGAGGAGGAGGCAAGGTGCTGCTGCTGGCTCTCAAACACCCACCATTGAATATAGACTACACTACAAAGCTATCTCTGAGGGATTAATGCACCTCAGACCCAATTAATGGAAGGTACAAATTTAAAATGTGGAAAACAAATAGCCAAGAGTTAAATACAGTAGGACATAAATTCAAGCTCATTCTTTGTGCTTCCCATTAATTAAAATCATGTGGTTTAGGGAAATATTAATGTAGCACTTCAGGGACAGAAACAGGAGTAAGAAAACACACCTTGTGAGGTGGAAGCTGAGTGAAAAATGTCAAGAAGTACAATGGCAATCAAAAAGTGTGAGATAAAAGAAAGTGATACATCATTCCTCCATGGGAAAGTTGTTGCTCCAAGTAAGGTATCCTGTGGTCTGGTTAACTGCTGACAGTATGATGGAGCTTGAGCTTAATGGGTGAATTGGAGCTACAGTCAAGCTGTCAGGCTGAAGATCTTAATTCACCAGCGCATCTCTGTTCCCAACCCTTAATTATAGTCACACACTTTAGTTAGTGACCAGCAAAATTAAGCTATAGCTCCAGAAAGCCTTCACATTGGTAGCATGGTGGCTCAGTGGTTAGCGCTGCTGCCTCAGCCAGAGGGTTCTGGGTTCAAACCTGGCAGGGTCTGTTTGGGGTTTTTTTCAGGGAGCTCTGGTGTGTTCCATCATTGAAAAACATTTATTCCCAGCATATGGTGCCAATTCACAGCATCAGTTGTCTCAAAGTGCTTTAAAACATAAGGTAAACACCCTGCAATATTTAGAGAGAAAATCCCAACAATCTAACCATCTCATACAAACATGCACTTGTCGACAGTGGGGCGGAAGAACTCCATTTTAGCAGAAAGAGACATCTGGCAGGACCAGGCTCATCTGCAGTGGCTAAGTGGGAGGTGAGGGAAAAGAAAAGTGAAAAAGGAGTCGCACAGAGAAACAAGATGTAGGACATGCTNTAAAAAAAAAAAAAAAAAAAGATTTCTGTCAGCTTAATTAAAATTATTTTTTTAAAGCTACATTTAGTTAAAATGAGGTTACAAGGATGTCTTCATATCTAGAAACAATAATGAAGACGTTCCACGTAGAATTCCTCGCTACTTTCTAGTTCTGCATTTGTAATTGTTTTCTGTGTGTTGTGTGTGTATACATGTGTTGTAAAGAAAAATATCTATGATATGGTATTTTGAGCAAGGCAACCAGACATCTCTACAAGTCAATTAAAGGTCAGTCTGGGGGTATGCCTCCATTGTTCTTCTGGCAAATATTATGTTTACTCCTTCATTCAGATAAGGTGCCTGTTTTACATACTGCTCAGCTTTTTGAATCTCACTTGTGTCATGTAGCACTGTGTGTGGTAGGCAGTGTCGGACCCAAACTTGCAGCACCCCAGAAGCAGGACTTGACTAAATACTCAGTTTATTTACAGGCGACGTCTGATGAACATAATACAGAAGGAGGGAGCCAAAAAACAAAGGATACTAGTGATGGCAGAATCATTGCTTTGAAGCTTGCTTTGGGGCGAAAAAAAAATCATGTGACATATGACGTCCAAACCAGCAACTCCTAAAATGAATCACCTGAATGATTCACAGTCCAGTCAGGTGAGTCACTGACACCGCCACATCTCATTATGAGCAAAAAATCAAACAAAAACAGTTGAAAAAATAATGTACTTCATTAAAAATCACCCCCTGCCATATTTATACAAGTACACCCAGTTTATGCCATGTTTTCCCAGCACTCTCTCCTTAACAGAGCACATTCATCCATCTTTATTTTTAAATAGAACGTGATATCATGATATTCGGTCATAACGTCTGTGCCTCAAAGAAGGCAAAGATGCTTCCGAGCAAAAGGTGTTATCTGCAAAAGTAAAGCAGATCACTCAGGTGTGTGCGTGTGCACACGTGTGTGCATGCATGTGTGTAATTAAGAGCATTGCACTTCTCCAGGAGAGGTCGCTGTAATTGAAGCCTCAAGTAATTAACCCATTTTAAAAACAACTGGCTCCAGTTGTTCAGTGCTTCACAAAAGCTTCATTTTCCCATCACTAGAGAATACTCACTAAAGGGCTAAACAGGAAAGCAGAATCACGCACACAGCAGACAGTGTGCCAAACACAACAATGTGACACAGAGCAGAAGAAACAAAGACAATCAATACATAAGGGATACTGAGGGAAGTGAAGACAGCTGGGAGGACAGGTGAACAGAAAGACACTAATGAGGCAAGGGGACGCAAAACTGAACACACAGGAGTTGTGTTCAGGAAGTAGGAGACTAGGAAAATAAAACAGGAAGTCATAACTAAACGGAGAAGACACAGACATGACCTAAATACAGGGGACTTGATATGAGGGAGGCAGGCAGTATGAGAGAGAAATAAACTCTAAGAAACCAGGGATAGCTAAGAATTAAAAAAATAGCTAAACTAAAGCACTAAAAAAATAAGATATACTAAGAAGGAAAATATGCAAGATAACAATATAATCATGAAGCAACCAAGAATCTCAGGAACCTTAGAGTTCAAAACTCAAACACTGGGTCACAGACCCAGGACCATGACAACTTGGCCGAGGACAAAAGTAAGAATAATATGGACAGATAAGAGAGAAAGACAAGGAAGCCAACAAGAGAGACGGACCCCAGTGTCACGGTGTGAGGTGCTTGCTGTGACCCTTCTGGCTGGGCAGGTTTTTTCCAGCAGGTGGAGTTTCAACTATACACACCTGGTCTTCATCACGCCACAGTATTTAAGGAGCAGCGAGGTCATCCAGTCTCCGCCAGATTGTTGTCACACTTCTGTGGTAATCAGGCCATTTAAGCACCCACTCACAGTGATTTAATTACCTATGCTCAACTGTTATATTCCCTCGTTCGAGGATCGCTTGGCAAGTGGACTGAAGGACTTCGCATTTTTGCTCTGTGCTACTGGTTGATATGGATCATTTTTCCCTCTTGGAGCCCACCATCAACCTGCCTGCCTGCTTGCCCTCCGACGCTTGGGAACCACAGGATGCACCCCCACACTCTGGTATTCCCCGCCCTGCAACCTCTTCCCCTGGACCCCACACAAACTCTGCCTCCCTGGCCTCCTTCCCCGCGTGGTCCCAAACATCCCTCCCAGGACCAGTCCCCTCTACATGCTCACTGTCTTAATGAAGCCTCTTGTCTATCAAGCTGTGTTTGTGGTCTCTGCAGTCTGGGTCCTCATGAGCCTCGACACCTGGAGAAAGGCTTCAAGGCCAGTTTAGGACCTTTCCAACAGAAAAGGAGAAGTATTGTTTAAAAAGCCATATCACAATAGAGCAATAACTCCTTTTGGTTTGAAATGATCGATTTGGTGACATGACATGAGACTTGCTTCGCTGTTGTGGGGCTGTTATTATTGTTATTGTTATTTTTATTAATATTATTATCAATTGACAACTTCGTAATAAGCATTGATTTTATAACAAATGAATTTTGCCTACAAAAAGCTCAGAGTTCCCTTTTAAATGAGCACTTTTAAAAAGACTCAGTCAGGAATCAATCACAGTAACAAAAGAGGTTATTAGTAAGATTGTGCTGTTTTAATATTTTTAGACCTTTCAGCTACTTCGAATAATGTTGTTAATTTCCTGAAGTATCAATTAACTAGAAAAATGAGTGAGTGTGACAGGAAGTTCTCTTGAGTCATTCAAATCTTAGCAGCAGGACAGAATTTTCTATTTCTGTTGGGAATGCCTCAGCTAGAGTGAACGGTTGGGTGAAATAAAGTGTCTGCCAGAGGTACAGTCTCAGTCTTTTATTGTTTAGCTCCTACTTTTCCATTTATTTTCATTACTATGGTGATCTTATACTGAGATCTTATAGGGACACCAGTAAATAAATCCATCAGATCTCCCTGTCACATCTTTCACACCCTGTCTCAGTGCAGAATAACCATTAATAATGCAGATAAAATTTAAATGATAGTCTCTGGCCACAGGGAGTGCATAAAGGAGGCTCCTGTCACTTTGAACTTGCACTCTGAGAATAAAAGTGAAAGTGTGATTTTTGATTCTGACCTAAACTTTTCCTCCTATCTTAAACTTTTATTATGCCCTCTCCACTCCTACTTGCGCCTTGCAGTCTGCTTATCAGTTGTTGACTATTATTCAAGGTAAGTTTGGAGACAGAGGGCAGGTCAGCATTTGTGTTCTTTGGTTTGAAATTCTAAATATAGCAACTGAAATGGTTAAGCAACTCTAATGGCCATTTGAGGGTGCCTCCAAAAGCAAATCAATCCCCATAAGAGTTCCAGGTTAAAATGTCTAATGTCTCCCTTGAGATTAAACACAAGCACAGCTGGGTCCAGTAAAACAATTTTGGTCTCTGTTTCCAGCTTCTAACAGCTGTAGGGGTTGGGTATTTTCATAACTTTCCCATTAAGGATTAAAGTTTTGGGTTTGATTGAAAGCTATGCTAACACAGGCAGCCGAAGCCAATGACTGGGGTAATTTGAGTCACTGAATTACACCTCTTAGCTCTCAGCTTTTGGGAGCATTTTAAATTCAATTATCCGACAAATAATGTGGCCTGCAGTGATCATCCGAAACCATCAACGTAGACCATCAAGGAAATTTCTGCCCCAATGGGTGCACATTGTACCCATAGTCTTTATGAATACAGCTTGATAAAGACGCAGGTTGGTGGGGTGGCTGGAAATGTTTTTATTCATGAAAATAAATCACAAATCACAGTGGGCTTACACAGAGACTGAAGCATTTATAAAATAATTATGAACTTTAGTAATTTGGAGCATAACTACTACATTTGAAGAAATATTTTATTAATTTGTTCAGTCATTTTTTGGAATTTAAATAATCAACCAGTGCAATATTTTCACTTCCATCTTTCCCTCAGTGGATTCAGCCATATACAACAAAATAAAAGGTTATATGTTAAGTTAACATGAATTAAATCATGGTCTCAGTGAAATGGATTACATGGCCTGACAAATGAATTGCTTCTAAATTTCAATATTATTGCAAAATAGCCACAAAATGCAATTGCACAACAAGAAATAGTGCAAGAAATACACAGACTGCACTACATGTCTACTAGTCAGACTGAAAAACAGACTTTTAGGATGCACTTCTGGCTGCTTTTTTCTGCTTTCAATTCAAGAGGTCATCCGTGGCATGCTGCTTCGCTTTCACCCACATCTCTGAAAATCTCCGGCAGGGAAGGAGGCAACCCCTGGTCCATTTAGTGAGATTAACAGCAGACTGTTCAGCATGGAGATGTGCATTCTGTTTCTGCCATCTGTGAGAATATGGTTCGTGGCACCGAATCCTCTTTCATACTTGGCTGCTGACACAGAGAGCGTGGAGACAGTGGTGAGCACATTGTGCCGATTCTCCCCTGTAACACTGTGACACACTGTGAGATTGGCTGCAGCATCAATAATGTCTTGTGTATGGTGAGGGGTTTGCCATCTCCATATAGGATGTGCTCATCTTTATCAGATGGCCAGTCTAATGGATTTAGTGGCTGCAGCAGAAATAATTCTGTTGTCATCCAGCCTGCGCTCAGTGTCGTCATCTTGGAAATGAAAATCGTTCATGAGAAACCTCTGCCTTCTGATGGTGCTGATCACTTGACTGAGGCCAATTCAACTGCTGACTATATAAAAAAAAATGTAAATGCTCCCATCAGCATGGTACCATAAAAAATGTTGTGAATACCATAAATTTTGTTTTTCTTTTAAAAGTTGGCTGTTTTAAATAGTTAATATGCAGGTATCATGGTGCCAGAAAAATACTGCAAAATAACCAAAATTAACTGACTCAAGCGAAAGAGGATGGATGGATGGATGGATGGATGGATGGATGGATGGATGGATGGATGGATGGATGGAACTGACTCCATAACTTGGGGGGTGTAAAATATATTTGCATGTGTAAAAACAATAAAATTACCTGCAAATATGGTGAAACAGTCCTGTAAAACAAATGGGAAGGTTTAAAATTGCAGAAGACTGGGTTAATTATTTGGTTATTATGAAATTATATGTACATTTAATGCACATTTAATGTTAAATTATTTAAAATTTTATGTCACCGATTTTAAAAAAGCATCAAAATACTGTTGTAAAAATTCCGTTTATGATTACTGTTAATTTTTTTACTTTACCAACTGTAATATGGGCTTTTAAAACCATAATTAAACTGTATATATGTCTGATATCCAAGCTGTATGCCAGTAGTGAGACATCGATTCACTGATCCACTTCGACAGAATCTACAGGGAGGACATCAATATATTATTCGAACTAGGTAAGTGTGGCCAAATGGTTGCAAAGAGAGGGATGGTGATCTGGACTGAAGCTGTGGAGTTGCCTGAAGGCAGAATAACAGATATACAGAACAGCTACAAATATCAGTATCCAGATACTCACAAACCAACGGGAACCAGTATAAAGTTGCAGTGAAGGTCAACCACAGCCAAATACCTCCAGAAGGTAAGACAGGTGCAGAGAAGCCGGCTGAATGGTAGGAATAAGTTCCAAGCCATCAATACATATGCCGTCATCAGATACCCAGCTGAAATTATAAACTGGCCACAAGAGGAAATACATACCAATGATGTCAAGACATGAAAACACTTCACAATGCATGGAAGTCTCCACCCCAAGTCCAGCACCATGAGGCTCTATGAGCAACTGAAAGAGCAAGAGCGAGGATCAGTGAGTGTCAGAGCCACAATCTAAACAAGGAACATCTGCAAATACACAGGGAGATGCCCCCACCCACATCCCCAATATGAACTGTTCCAGAAAAAAATGCATCAGGCAGCTGAAGACAAATGGTTATGAGGAACAGGAAGCAGAACTATCATAGACAACTAAGCCCTTGCATGGGATGTGCCATCGACAGACAGAGAAAGTGGCAGACATCAAGAAATCCTGTAAGTGGGTAGAAAAGTTCAGCCTAAAGGAGAGCAGACACTCTGATCATGGCAGCACAAGAACAGGCCCAAAGCACCAGATCCATAGAGGCAGGAGTCTACCACAGTCGACAAGACCCGAGACTGAGCAAAAAAACCAGACTATCCAAGACATACTGTACTAGCAGGATGTAAGTTGCAAGCTGAGGCTATGTACAACCAAGTGGCTGTAATAGTGTACAGGAACATCTGTGCCACATATAGACTAGAAGTGCCACCGGGTGATACCACCAAAAGTGGTTGAGAACAACAGAACAAAGGTCCTATGAGACTTCGAGTTCCACAGGACTTCATCGTGGCTCCAACAGATTCCAGGTACATCAGAGGTCTCTGTCTAGATGAGTGCAATCATAGGAACAGGTAAGATAAGCAGAACCCTCAAACTCCCAGGACCCGAGCTTGGAGAAGACACACATATCACCCCCCACGGGGTGAGAGGGAGATTGTTTGTGTGTGTGTGTGTGTGTGTGTGTGTGTGTGTGTGTGTGTGTGTGTGTGTGTGTGTGTGTGTGTGTGTGTGTTTGAGAGAGACACATAAAACAATAAACCTAAGATTTTCAATGGAATTTTAACATTGTTCTTTGTCATATAAACATTAGTTACAGATTTAGAAATGTATTGTTTTTGAAGAACTTACAGCTGAAGTCTTTGTGTAAAAATCTGTACAAAAACAAGCTGGACTTCTGCTCTCAGACAGTGAGATCAATATTAACTTTTGCCATCTTTAGAATTTCTTTCAGTATTTGGAAAATAAACATAAACTGAATGAATAAACCCCTGTCCACAGTAGATGTGAATTTGAAAATGTCTTGTTTTTGTTTTACAGTATTGTTGAGTTCTAACCTTTATACAGTGAAGGCATGAGTCAGAATGAAGTTAATCCTTGCATGTAGGAATGTGGCTGCTCCTCTGTATTGGCCAATCATAGCAGCAGCCAAACAATTGCAAAGCCAACAAGCCGTGGGAGCAACATGTCTTCTGAAATGGCCTCCTTGAGGCTTTTCAGCAGGATGCACAACTGCAGTTCAAGAAGTTCAGGAGCTCCAGATTTCACCTTCATAGGGAATTATTTTGTAAATGATTAGGCAAGTTTTGTGCGAGAAAGCTGTGCCATCAACTGTGAAAATACTGAACTTATCAGATGAGTTTTTGATGGTCCATTAGCTCAGCTGTCATTTTATCGCCAACAAACAGGAGCATGCTATGGCAGAATGCATACATACATCCGAGGTTTTCCACCACTTTTCCACCAGTTGTGGCGGAATTCTGTATAAGAGGCCCTTTTTTGCACCTCACATAAGCAATATGCATGCAACTATCAGCAGCTTTTAAAGGCATCTTATGGTGTGTTTTCTTCACAGAGCTGCAGTGTCTTCCACTGTTTTTTTCAGCTGTGGTCTTCCATCTTCTGCAGGAAATTCCTTTATCTTACAGGACTGGAAATTACCCTGTTAGGTGTGTTTCATGTCAATTGCATTTAGAGTCAATATGTTACCTTCCTCAACTTCTGTCTGTCTGTTTTTCTAAAAGGTTTTTTAAGCAGCAAAACACATTGAGCATACATTTTCAGATCCAAAAGGCCTAACACTAGAGGCAAAACTTGTAAAGACAGTGAATATAAATAAATAAAATATAGCTTATATTTGATTAAGAAAATTAATATAAAATTCAATTGTTTAAAAAAGTATTATCCACATGGGGATTGATGTATGAACCTCAATGATACTGAGACAGTTTTATCATTGCAGAAGGGCACTGACACAACTCACCTCTATCTAAACAAGAGTCAGAGTAAACACATCTATCCATAGTATGAGGTGAACTGGCTCACAGCCAGGTATTAGGGGCAGTCCATGTAGTAAGTACTAGCAGTCAACTTGGGCTAAAAAAATGCCAGTTGAGTGGAGGACAGAGTGCAGAAGCCCCAAAGCTGCCTTTCCACCCACTCAACCAGAGGAGGTGTCACTGTTAACATCACGGCTTAAGCATCACAAGGTCTAAGGGTTGGTTTAAAATTTGTGGTTATGATTAAGTACACATTTACTTGCTTGTTTCCTTAACTTTTTTTTTTCTGTTTATAATTGTAGCAATTTCAACTGACGTTTAAGGGTGATCCAAACAAATTTAAGATTTTAAGGAAAGTGCTCGACCTTTTTGTTGTCTAACCAAAAGACTGTTGTGATGCCAGGAGGAAATTGGGTTCTTATTTGAACTAGAGACATTGAGGGGATATTTATGCATTTAAAACTTAGTCTTGTGTAATCTTTTTTGGTTCACAGGACCAGTCAGCCACACAACATGCTTTAACTGGACCCTTGTTGAGATGCAATAGCCTTAATGTGCGTATGTTTACTTGTGTTTTCTTGCTCAAAGCTCCCTGAGTTGGAGAAGTTAGGAAGACTTATTAATTCTGACAGTGTGCTTCATATTCTCTAGTATTATGTGTGCTTGTTTGTTGCATGAATGGGGTAATAGTATTAGCTGGAAGCCTGATTTTTGGGTGCCATGAGGGGGCTATGCAAAATGACACTCTAGTCTAATTGGCTTTTATAGCATGTGCATAGTGCAGAAGGGCTTTTTGTGTGAAGTATTTCATTATACACTGCATGCAGCTGATTATCACTGATTTAGTCTTTGAATAGTCACTGATCTGAAATCAGCACAAATTGGAAGTAAATATTTAGTAGATATTCACCAGTCTAATACAAAACATTCATATTGCAGGCAATTAAAGAAATGTTAAAAAAATTAAAATATACAGTATGAAAAAAAACACATAAAAAAAGACAATGTTGTGATTGATTTAAATTAGACCCATCAGGCTTAAAAGGCACTCAAGATAGTCACTGGTCACCAGCAAAAAATTGCATTAAAAATATACACTCTTTTGATTTAAATGAATCAAAGCATAAAAGAAACGGCTCACAACGTGTGCATTGTGTACAATACATGATAGGAGGAGGCATGTGAAAATCATATTTGTTTGTAGGAGGAATGCATTTTTAACATTGTTCATGTTTTCACCCTCATTTAACATGAGTAATTATAGCACAGGATGAAGTCACAAACAATTTGTCTATGAGATACTTCATCTTCAAATTCAATTAGCATTACCCAAAGCCTGTGAGCTTGTTTCAACACTTGCCTTACTGCATTATGCATGACGATTAGCTGTTTGCATAAATTAAATGTGAAAGCATGATGCTGTTTTCTTATGCCTAACTTGCAGGGGGACTGAAATCTGGGGCTTCATTTATGAACGTGTATATGCAAAAACAAGGCTTGAAAACATTTCCGATTTTGTTGCGATATACAGTACAGGCATTGACAATATCTGTGAGAGTTAAAAAACATAATATTGCACACATGATAACATCTTAGATAATCATATAATTACTCTCTTTGTGTGCTTTTGGACACAAATCTTGCAATAAAAATTGGATAAAGACGGTGCTAGTTGGGCTCTATAAAAACAAAACAAACTAAGATCTTTTTTCAGACACACCCAGTTGTTTTTCATGCCTAAATCTAAATCATTTTTATTGATAGTTTTTAAGGTATTTTAAATGAATAATGTATTCAAATTAATACAGATGAAAAAATCTCTCAAGTGCATAACTCAAAGGGTGGTCTCTGTTGTGAGAGATGAAATTATTCACCCTGCCACCACACCTTCAGACTCTAATCTCAAATTCAAAATCAAATTCAGCTCAGTAGTCTATGTCTCACCATCACATTCCCTACACAGAAGTAAAAACAAGAAGAAAAAAAAAAACTATATGCTACTGATACTCACGGTGAGATGTGGAGTACACTCTGGGTGTTGAAATGCAGGATGATGCCAGAATGTCTGGCTTTCACTTCTCTTCATATTAATCTTAAAGTTGTTTTTTTTTTTTTTTAACCTCTGCCATGTTAGTTAGGCTAACTGAATTATCATCATGTGTTGGAAAATATTCAGCAAAATCTACCAATATAGTGCATTTGTCACCAAGAAGGATTTTAATTTTCATAATTTGAATGTGCACCTTCAGGCACCACACACACACACACAAGCCACCACACACACACACACACACACACACACAGACACACACACACACACACACACACACACACACGCACAGACAGCAGTTCTTCATTACCTGGGCTGGTTCTGAATACATGTATGTGCGGTGCAAAATTTGCAGCCTGAAAATGAGGCATTACTCTTCGTATACTCATTATGAGTCGTAATGAGTTATGAGTCTTAATCATATTTTAGTGCAGGTTTACGAATGTTATTACATACATAAACAGCAAAGCTATCAAACCTAAGTTTTGAAATGATAACCCTAGGTGTGGGATACTGGCAGTTATCATTATCATTGCAGTAAATTGTGAAGTAATCAGTCTAACCACTGTAAACATATACAAGTTCTCAGATGATCGTTGTGCATCCATCATGCGGCAAAATGCATGATGGATGCAGAGAAGCTGCTAGAGGAGAACATATAGTCAGGTCCATAAGTATTTGGACAACTTATGGACCTGACTGGATGTAATTTAATTTTGTCTCTGTACACTGCAACACTGGATTTTAAATCAAGATGTGATTGAAGTGCAGACTTTCATCTTTTGTTGAAAGCGCCGAACTAAAGCTGAAAGTCTGCACTTCAATCATACCTTGTTTGTTTGATTTAAAATTCAGCGTTGTGGTGCAGAGAAGCAAAAAAAAAAAAAAAAAAAGAAATGTCACTGTCCAAATATTTACGTATGGACCTGGAGCGAAATAATGTTCAGGGGCTGGAACTATTTTCTAGCCCATAACTTTGATTTCTGTATCTGAAAAATGCTTTGTTAAAGCCTTCCTCTTGTTGTTATGATTAAGCACAAAAGCTTTTTGATTAACGGTCTAATTTCTATGCAATAACATTTATGAAGTGCTTTGCATTGGCCGTTGAACGTGTGCAGAGGTCAAGCTATGAGCCCATGTGTGCACATTTCCCATGCATGACTCATTTCAGATGTGTTTGTGCACAGTTTTAGAAATCTAATTATATTTTGACCCATTATTAGCTGTTGTGGCCACATAAATGCTACAACACATAGAAAAAATGTAATTATATATATATATATATATATATATATATATATCATAATTACATTTTCTGTGAGATTCAGTAAAAATGATCTTCATTACAAGCATATTAAACGACAGCAAAATCATAGTAACCATCATAGTGTGGTAACTGCATGCAGATGATCTGCTGTTGAGCTATTAACTTTGTAAATGTTGCTTATTTAGGGCAGCTTTGTACTAATCGGAACATAAAGCTCAGCTTACATATGAAGCCATTTTTCTTTTGGTACTTCAGTGGACATTTCATTGCAGTTTCACGTTGGTCCCTGAAAAGGGCGAGTTGTTTTTGGCTCTGGTTGGATTTACTGTACCAAACTCAATCTGTGTGTCCGTGGGCTCATTATATTCTGGATGAGGAGCACTTGGAGTGATTTTCTCAAAAGAAACATCTGCTTTTCTGTTTCTTTCCTAATTTCCAGTTATTTATTTAAATTGACCATCTGTCAATATGTGTGAATTTTACATGAATAATTGATAATTGGTTATTGTATGCATCAAATAATTTATTTAAAGCCAAGAGACAGTATTTACTGTGCTAAGCAAACAGAGGCTGAGATACAGACATGCTCTAGTCATATCAGAGTTGCTGGTACAGTAGCCAATTTGAGGTCTTTGCTTTCTTTGTGTTTGGCCAAAGATCAGGTTCACTGAGGTTGTTTCATTGTAAACTGCACATTAGTTCCTTCTGATACAAGAAAATGCTTCTGGTGGGGGAACGCCCTGCCCCTCTGCATAGCTTACAACTGAGTAAGCAAAACTAACTACTACATTGTGTTAACACATATGTTGGGATAAATTGGCCATTAAGCATGCTGGTTCTTTATAACCATATATGAGAAAACAGTTTGAAAAAGTTGCAATGTGGCCTTAACTTTTTAAACTGCTGCACAGTTCAGAACTAATATGGACAAATAATTCTTTATATGAATAATCAGTCCAGAGTATCTTCCTCTCATCTGTGACCCTGTAGGATGGCTGTTGAGTCTCACTGCCTGTGAATAAAAGCTCTTCCTAAAGCAGGTGGTATGAGGCTTGATAGTGTGCTAACAACCCTGATATGTTGACAATGCAGTAAATAGATGATGGATTGGATGAGTGTGATTTTTGACAATGAAACTGTAGTGTATCCCCCTGCAGTATATCTGGGGACTGTGATAGTGCGCTACACATGGCATCGATAAGTGTAGAAAACAGAACATTATTTATTTTTTGCTTGTTTTTCTTTTGTTTTTCTTTTTTACTGGCTCCCCCTTTTTTAAAGGATGTTGAACTACATGACATTATCAAATATTTTGGTGAAATATCCGAATTCTACTTGAGGATATCCAGGATTTTTGTGGATTACTTATTCTCTAACAGACACTTGGAAAAGAAAAGGTTTTTGTTATGACTGCTGTTGGCATGCCAAGTGGATGAATAAGAAATCTTACAATACAACATTCAGAACTACTGACAGTTTCAACAGTACCACTGCTGATACAGTACATAGTGAAGGTATACTAAAAGTTATGAAAATCTGTGATAGGTTTGTTTTGACAGACAACCTATTTTCCTCACACCACAGATATAGCTCCTACTCTGTAGTCCTAGTTATAACCTCCTTGTTGATATCATGGATCAAATGAATCACTGTGGGCTCCCAGGATGTTGGCTCCACAGTCAGTGTCAGGCTTTTTCTCCATGCTGTTTCATCCTGCTTTTCATTTCAGACCTTTTTGTGGCTTACTTGTGCACTGCAGCACATAGTAAACTAGTTGAAACAGATTAATCTATATATATATATATATATATATAGTATTATTTTAAAGTGGCTCCATGTTTACACACCACACCACACCAGTTTCTGTCATGCTCTAGCACCTAGTTGAAACAGTGCAAAAGCACCAGGGACCTCAACACCCTACATAGTGATCATTTTGTCCACCTCCACAACAGTGTGCGAGATGTCCTGTAGAAGAGCAAGAAGACACACCACCAAATGGCACTTTAACACTTTGCATTCACACTGTTCCAACACTGGTGTTACAGCACTTTCAGAAATTCATGAATGACTCTCATTAACCTTTTGAACCTAAAGTTGTCTTTCACTTCCTTTTGTTCTAGGACTACCATAATTACGTGTTTCACCCAAGCATGCTATATATATATATATATATATATATATTCCTATTTTCTCAGAAATGGCCTAATTTGGTAGTTCACTGTGTTATTCATGCTCTTGGCCTATGTCGAGTCTAATTGTTCAAAAGCACAAGTCTTTACACACGGCTCAAGGCACTGAGAAAAATGAATAAATAAATAAATAAAATTGATGTAAAATACCATTGCTTTCTGGAGGGAACAAATGTGATGTGGTGCATTGCCTCAATGAATGCATAAGTCCACAGTATCACATATCCAAATTATCAAATAAAGTGGACCCAGGTCCAGTCAAACAGAGATGGACTGGCAGGGAGATAAGAGAAATTGATAGTTTGATTACTTGCTGTAATATAACAAAAATCACTGCTTGATGAGGTAGGAGTGTCCAAAGATGATAACAAAACCCAAAAGGGAAGGGGAGGGGAGTAAGAAGATGCAGGCAGGGGCGTAGAATTAGGTAGGGACAATCGGGACACGTCCCTACCAATATCAAATAACGTCTGTTATGTCTCTACCAATCATGGCGTATGATTACCTGGGGATGGTAGAAAGATGTCCCTACCAATATTAAATGATGGCAGGTATGTCCCTACCAATATTTGTTCCGCGGGTTTGATTAGTGCCACACTAACTCACATCCCTACCAATGTTAATACCAAATCGACGCCCTTGGTTGCAGGTAAACCCAGCAAGACACTAATGAAGATGAAGGAAAAGATAGAAGGGAAAACATACATGTACAAGGCAAACAAAACATACAAAGCCAAAGCTCTGCAAAAGGGGATGAGAGGAAAGAGGGAACAAGAATAAGTTTCCTCTTTCCTTATTTTTTCCCTACTTGTGTCTTGCTGTCTGTGTTTGAACTGAACATGTCAAAAACTGATTATCCTGATGGATTATTAGTCTTTTAAAATATCCGTCATGTTGAGGCAGCTTGAATTACATTTTCAGAAAAACTGTTTTAGGTCTCATTCTTTTTTTTCTTTTTTTTCCTTCAGCAGACATATCCCATGTAGATAAATCAGCTTACATATCAACATGCTGAGGAGGCTTAAGTATATTTATGGACAGGTGCATTTCAAGCTGTGGGACAATGCAAACCCTTTCAAAGTCATTTAGTGTGGTAAAAGACTTCATTGTAGTTTTGTAGTGCATCCAGATCCATCCTCAAAGGAAGACTGCCTCCTCCTTTGTTCTCCTTCTTCCATCCGATCCTAGCCAATTTCTGAAATTCGGAACAGCTCTTGAAACTCCCAGTTCACAATCTGCGTCAGGAAATAAGCAATACTCCTCTTCCTACCCATCACCATGGCCCACTGGGTTTAATTTCCTTCCCTCTGGCTAAAATTTAAAAAACAGTCAAATAGCACTTTTTGCTCTGACAAGGCCTTTTTAATGCACCTCTCCCTGCTATGTCTTTTCATCATGTCAACTCTGTTCTTCTCACCATCAATATTCAGTCTTCTCCAGACTTTTGAATTCAAGCCTTGATAAATTGTCCAGGTTCCTATCCAGCCTAGCTGCCGCTGACCACCCACAGACATCACAGTGGGTGCTACAAGTCACAACACAAATCATGTCTCTGCAGTTTGAGAGCCATCTACTGATGTCCCTTTTTTTCTCGAGCCATGGCCAAATTTTTTTCATCTTTGCAGCCAGAGCGTATAAAGTACAGGTTTTCTTAATGCAATGATGCACTTCTCACATCAGGAACATCATTCTCACCACTCATTATGCAGTTCACAAAACAGTGAAGGCATCTTTCATAACACTGACTGACCTGTGCAAATGACACTAAAACAATAAAAAACTTTTTTTTAAAGTGTAAAAACATCCCAATCACTTTAACTCTGTGACCAATGAATAAAAAACTTTCACCACTGTTTTAAGGTGAACATGAGCTAACATGAATGATGTGTGAAACTATACTACAAACTTAGAACATATCACCAACATATTGTACAGTAAAGCCACACTACATAATTCACGGGCCCTGTTATTAGTCATGCCTGTTTAACTGCTCATCAGTGCTAATATTAAATCAGCCAATTACATGGCAGCAACTCAGTGCATTTAGGCATGTACACATGGTCAAAACAACCTGCTGAAGTTGAACGCAACCATCAGAATATGGAAGAAAGTTTATTTAAGTGACGTTGAACATGAGTATTTCAGAAACTGCTGATCTACTGGGATTTTCTCACACAGCCATCTCTAAGGTTAACAGAGAGTGGTCAAAAAATATCTAGTGAGCAGCAGCTGTCTAGGTGAAGTGCCTTGTTGATGCCAGAGGTCAGTGAAGAATGGCCAGACTGCTTCAAGCTGACAGGGATATAACAGTAACTCAAATAACCACTGGTTACTACTGAAGTATGCAGACAAGCATCTCTGAATACACAGCACATCAAACCTCAGAGCAGATGGGCTACAGCAGCAGAAGACCACACCGGGTGCCACTGCTGCCAGCTAAGAACAGGAAACTGAGGCTACAGTTCACATGGGCTCACCAAAGCTGGACAATAGAAGACTGGAAAAATATTGCCTGGTCTGATTTCTGCTTTGTCATTCAGATGGTAGGCAAAGAATTTAGCATAAACAATCTGAAAGCATGGATTGCTCACTTAAACTCTGTGATCAATGATTAAACTCTGTGATTGGTGGCAGTGGCGCAGTGGGTAGGTGCTCACCTTACAGCCAGAAGGTTGCAGGTTCGAGCCCCTGTCCCTGCGCTGCGTTGTGTCCTTGGGCAAGACACTTAAACCACATTGCCTAACGGTAGCGCCGGTCTCTGGCTGCATGACCGCAGTTGCTCGTCTCTGGATGAGTGATCTGGAACCATCATTTCGTTGTGCGCACAATGACAATGAATCTAATTATTATTATTATTAAAAACACTTTCCCTTCTGTTTTAAGACGTAGATACAATTTTTTGTTTTGTTTTCTTTAAAAAAAATTTTTTTTATCTAAACCTTCCTGACTTTCTTATCTTATTTGAAATGTTGTAAAATTGCTAAAATCAAGAAAGAAAAGAAAAAACGATACTCATAAAACTACATGCATCAGAAAAAGAAAATAGATAGAATCAGAACATACTGAAGCACCAACTATTGTATTGTCCTGGAAAGTCACACTACATAAATTCAGTAGCCACTTTATTAGCTATGCTTGTTCAACTACTTGTTAATGCAAATCGCTAATCAGCCAGTCATGGTTCAGCAACTCAAAGCAACTGGGGAAGAAAGGTGGTTGAATATGGCATGGCTGTTGATGCGTGACGGGCTGGTCTGAATATTTTACAAACTGCTGATCTATTGGTATTGGTATCTTCCAACACAATAATTTGTAAGGTCCAAAAAAGAGAAAATACCCAGCGAGCATCAGTTCTTTGGGTTAAGGAGCTGATAGGAAGGCAATAGTAACTCATTCAAACACTCATCGTTGTCAATGTAGAGCAAAATCTCTAAGGAATGATTCCAGCACATTGTTGGATCTATGCTACAAAGGATTGAGGCAGCTCAAAAGGCAAAACAGAGTTCAACCTGGTACTCGCAATGTGTACCTAATAAAATGGTACAGCTTTGATGAGTTGTGAGATTCAGATTAGAAGTGCATCAGCACAATAACAAATATCTTTAATTTTGAAGTATGCATAGAAACAATAGCAGTGTGTATAGGAACAACACAAAAGGCTAATGTGGGTGAGGAAGTGCATTACTGATTTAAGAACTGCATTGAGAGTAGTGAAAATGAATTTTCTGGTGTGAGAATTGCACCAAAGCAATTAAGAAAAACTGTAAGTATAATTTAAAAACTCAGAGCCTACCTGAATATTACTGCTCACCACGTCCATCCCTTTATAACCATCTTCTGATGGCCCCTTCCAGCAGGATAACATGTCATGTCACAAATAAATCTCAAATAATCTCACACTGGTTTCTTGAACATGACATTGTACTCAAATGGCCTCCACAGTCACCAGATCTCAGTCCATAGAGCACCTTGGGGATGTGATGGAACAGGACATTCAAATGAACAGCTGACAAATCTGCAGCAACTGTCTGATGCCATCATGTCAATAAGGACCAAAATCTCTGAGGAATGTCCCCAGCACCTGGTTGAATCGGTGCCACAAAGAATTAAGGCAGTTCTGAAATCAAAAGACGATCCAGGCTAGTTCTAGGAAGATATACATAATAAAGTGGCGAGCAAATATTTATGTATAGTATATGCTTGCGTGTAATTAGTAGTGCATTAGACATACAAGACTGAAAGCGTGCGTTTCTTTTTGCTGTCAAAATGAAGGCCAATTTCACCATTACCATTGATTCTGTGTGTGTGTGTGTGTGTGTGTGTGTGTGTGTGTGTGTGTGTGTGTGTGTGTGTGTGGCCTTGTTCTTTCACACAAAAAAATTTGAAGTGATTTGACTGAAAACACTTAAAGCTGGCAACGAATCTTTTGTCTAAGTTTATGGTTCTAAGTTTATGGTTATAAACTTAGAAATTATGTGGTGTTTATATACATTTAACATTTATTACGTTCATCCAGAACATGATACCGCCTTTACCATAATTTGTACTCTGGCCTTGTCCTATGGCCATACTCACTTTTATGACTATTACAAATCCTTTACTAAAGCAGACACCTTCCTTCAGAAATTTAACCAATGAAAATAGTTACTACTGCTAGACTAGTATTCATAAGCAGTGACTCACTGGTCATTTTACCATTTCAGGCAAAGGTTGCAAAGCATTGTTTCATTCCTCATTTTCCAAAACCTATCATCCAGCCTTGGCCTGCAGCACCAGTGGCCCGTGGCTCTCCTAACACCAAGGTCACCAAGGTCAACACTACACCCCTCAAACAAGAACATTTGCAGATTTCCTAAATGTAATTTGGTTTGTGCAGAGACATCCACTTGAAGTCTATGCATCCTTGCCACAGGTCTCATCTTTTGGTGATGAGATAATTAATAAACGATGCATTCCTGTCCAGGTCCAAGACCTCTCAGAGACTGTGATGCACACAGACTGCTGTTTGTAATTTATTTAGTGTCCTATTTAATAAAGGCTGTTTTTTCATGCTTTAGCCTCCCTTTATTCCAAAATCCATATGATGCCTTAATCTCGAGTCTGACAGCAAATCCTGATGTAGCAGAAGGCACTAGCTATTTGACACTTTTCTAAAAACAGCTAGAGCTTTCTGTAAAATGTAAATATAAACTGAATAAAATGCTGTGCAAATCATAAATCCATATTTTATTCGCAATAGAGCATAGAAGACATATCAAACTCTTAACATGAGAAAATGTGCCATTTTAAGAAAAATATTAGTCCATTTTGAATAAGAAAACAAACAGCAGTGCATCTCAAAATAGTTGGGAAGGGGGCTGGAAAAGTACATCGAAAAAGCCAGAAAAAAAAATACAGTTAATTAGATTAATTGGAACTGTCATGGAAACCATTGCATGGGCTCAGGAACACTTCCAGAAATCTGTGGCAAACTGCGTCTGTGAACACTATCATGCAAAGAAGAAGCCATATGTGGACATGGTCAAGAAATGCCACAATCTTCTCTGAGCCAAAGCTCATTTTAAAATGGATGGAAGCAAAGTGGACAACTGTTCTGTGGTGAGATGAACCAAAATTTGAAATTGTTTTTGGAAAACATGGACCCGCAACTAAAGAAGAGAGGGAGCATCTGGCTCGTTATCAACGCTCGCCAAATTGTCGGTTTAAACATCTGGAAAGGCACCATCGGTGCTAAAAGTTACGGAGGTTTTACAGCAACAAATCGCTGTCATCCAGGTAACATCTGTTTAGGGAAGGCCCTGCATATTTCAACAGGACAACAGCAATCCACACACAGCAGGTATTACAACATCAAGTGATGTGTTGCTGCCAAATTCAAATCCCAGCCTTACACAGTCAAACATATGCACCCACTGTACAGGCAATTTGGGGATTATTAATACATTTAATTTGTGTATTTAATAAAACAATTTTCTGTTTAAAAATGCTTGTCAATGCACTTGATGCAATTCAGTTCCTTTCATACTTAGGTGTTACTTGCAGGTGACTCATCTCTCTGTGCAGGTTTTGAGGTTTATGATCTCAGTGACTGCCTGCTTAATCCTTCTGCATACTGTTCCAGAGAATCACTTGAGTTGAGTAACTGGCAAATGCAAATTTACAATATCTTATTCTGTAATAATTTTAAATTCCTAAATCTGAGAAAATGTCTGTTCTGTCCAATATTTCACCCAATTACTGTGCTTCATAACTGAGGCTACAGTCATTCTTTAAGCCTGTGTTGCATTAGCAAAATTATATACTTTCACATTCTTTTTTAATTCAAAACTTCTGTAATAACTAGTTATTAAATCTGAGAGTCTGCCTTGAACTTACATTTCCTGGAATGGAATATGTGTTGCCACTGAACATTATTACTCAGCTAGCAGTTATATTCCATTACAGTATTTTTTTTTTTTTTTTTTGTTATTTTGGCTCAGTTGAATTTGTCCAATCAATATCAGAAATCTTTAACAACATTTATATCTGAGCAAATGATTCAGCACAATTATATACAATTTGAACAATTGGTTGCACGTCTTTGTGATCAAAACAGATTTATTCTGTAATGTACTGTATGTTTCATTCTGCAAGTCATCACATGCAGACTAATCCATTTATTAGTCAAAGTCTGCCTATCTCATGATTATAAGTGATGAGTATGAATATTATAAAACACACTGAACTTGAGGGCAACAAAGTAACAACAATTTGTGAACAAAGAGGTGTCTGCTCAGATAAACACTATTTGTTGTTTCTGACAGGGGTAACAGTCTGCTCATTAAAGAGTGAATGAATGAGATGGAAAAGAGTTCAGAGGATGGCTGCAGCATGCACAGCAGTTTTTCATGTAATATTCCAAAGGAGAGCATTAGGTGTGAGGTTGATGAAAATCTCTGGTCAAAGGGGCAGAGGTTTTTGTTTGTTTGAATAGAATAGAATGGAATAGAATCGAATAGAATAGAATGCCTTTATTGTCATTATACAGAATGTACAATGAGATTGGAATTGGAGATTGTTTGTGTTTGTTAGCCTGTGTGCCTTTGTTTACCAATTTGTGTTGTGACGACAGCAGAACACATATTGATTCTACTCAGAAACTCACTTTTATTTTGTAAAATAAAAACTAATTTAAATTAAATTAAACAAATTTGTGAACTTGGAAAAAAAACTTAAAAGGAAAAAATTGAGTTTTAGTTTTTGGCAGTTACAAAATTACTAAATTTGTAATCACAACCTGCCTGATGAGGCTTTGATGGGAAGTGTTGTGGACACTTTGGACGTCTACACGTTTTCATAAAGTGCTGTTTTTATTTTTATTATTATTATTATTATTATTATTATTATTGTAATACTAGATATAATAATTTAAGATATATCAGATTTTTCTCAATCTTACCTCTGATGAATATCCTTTATATTATAGTAATTAAAAACACAAAAACTAACATTCATGCTAAAAAATAAATAAATAAATAAAAATAAAGTTTTTCAAACAATTAAAAACTAAAGCCAAATAACCAATATGCACTCTGGAATCCAATTAAAACTAATCTGAATCAAAAGCAAAATGTCACAAGGAAATGAAAAATAAATAAAAATAAATAAAATTAAAACAGAAATACAAAAGTATAACTTAACTGTAATGCAGACCAGAAAAGAAAAAAAATATATATATTTCTTATTCATTGTTAGCATCCTTAAACATGTTAGGAAATTTAGGCAAATAACTAACAATAAACAACATTGTTTGTACTATATGCCACTGTGGTTAAATAGATACTGTATACTTTAATAATAAAGTCTTAACATGCAAAATTGTCCCTCTAATGACAGTTTTTCTGGATCGCTTTAATGCGGTTCTCACATGAGGAACACGTTACCTCACCCACGTTTGCCTCCCTCATTGTGCTTCTACACACTGCTGTTGTTTTCACAGATGCTTCACTGCTAAAGACATTTTGTTACTGGGCTGATGCATTTCTCATCTCAATCTCACAGTTCATCAAAAACTGTTTGTCAGTTTCCTTAATACAATCCAGCATTGTGTTTGCATTCAAGCTTTTTTTTGTAAGTAAGAGTAAGGTCAGTCACACGCTGTGAGCGACAGCGCCGGAATTGCATTTCAGCTGAAAGAAAATCCAAACACAGGTTCTCAGAAGAGGTTTAGTTGAAACACATATAACACATGTTTTCATTCTTGTATCACAGGTGCATGTCATGGCATTGCTAATCACACAACAACCATAAACTGTACTACATAGTAGTTGGTGCCACTTTCTTTGTTTTCTGATGCAAGGTGTCAGGAGTGATTTGTGACTGTGGGATAGCAGCAAGAGTGAAAGGGAAGATTTATAAGACAGTGGAGACCTGCTATCATGTATGGTTTGAAGACGTGGCATTGACAAAAAAACAAAAAACAAAAGACAGGAAGCAGAGCTGGAGGTGGCAGAGATGAAGATGCTATGGTTTTTAATGGGGGTGACCAGCAGGGACAGGATTAGAAATGAGTACATCAGAGGGACAGCGGAGACAGAGTGGTTTGAAGACAAAGTTAGAGAGGCAAAGCTGACACAGTTTGGACATGTGCAGTGGAGGGATAGTGGATATATTGGACAAAGAATGTTGAAGATAAAGCTGTCGGGCAGGAGAAAAATAGAACAAAAACAGAAAGAAGATTCATGGATGTAGTGATGGAAGACATGCAGAGGGTTGGTGTGACAGAGGAGGATGCTGGGGGTGGCGTGAAATCGAGGGAGATGATCTACCACGTTATTCGTGAAGAGACCAGCCAAAATAAGAAGAAGAAAAAGGTCCATGTATCATTTTGTTTTTCTCAGTTTCAGGAAGTATTTAGTTAGTTTAAAAAAAAAAAAAAACCTCATTCACATTTCATTTTTGTTTCTGAATGCTTTACATTAGGCCACATTTTTGCAGTACACTTAATGAAGTCAGCAAGGTTTGATAAAAGCACAAAACCCTTTGGTGTCTTCAAACACTAGCGAAATGTTTTTATTCATTGGTTGCAGAGTTGACGTGATTGACTTTGCTTGTTTTGACATATGTGAAAAAATGTTTTGATCATTTTAGCGTCTTTTGAATAGATGAGTCTGTTAAAGGAAATGCCTTGACTGTTCTGAAAACTGCATTATGAGTGATGACACTGACATTCCTGAAGTGCATCAAAGTGATCGAGAAAAGTGAGGAAAAAAAAATCTGTCAAGTCCACAGGAGTAACTCATTAGTATGAGACTTGTAAATTATATTTATAGAACCCGAGTACAGTAGTCACAGCGATTTGCTAACTGATTCAATGCTGAAACCTACAATGGTGTCTCAAGACATGTGCTAAAGCAACTGAGCAAACAGCAAGTGTTTTGGCCAAACCACAATATACACCTCTGTTGATTTATTTCAATTCTAGAATGACGGTTGAACTTTTGTGTTTGTGGTAAAATAGATATGCTTCTATCAGTTTTATTAATACGCTATCCATCTAAATGTCAATCAGAGAGGGGCAGTCATCTGATGCAGCTGGCTATGGTTGAGGCGAGAGAGACGGGACAAAAGACATGCTGTGGAAGAGAGCCAGAGATGAATAACAACAAATGATTAAATGCAGAGTGGAGTATAAACAGAGCAGCACAGCTAAGGGATGGTTCAGGGTCACCTGATCCAGCCCTAACTATAAGCTTTATCATAAAGGAGATCTGCCCAGCACACAGAAGTCACTAATATGAGCACTGTAAAACATATTTACTTTGGTGCTTCCTCTTAAAGTTCTCAACAAGATTTGAGCATTTCCCGAAATTGTTTATACATGTAGCAATTAATGTGGAAAATGTAGAAATTCTCCAAAACCTTTAAAAAAAGGGGTCAAAATTAAGTTTTTGTGTCAGTTAATAAGTGATCGCCACTTTAATTGAAAATAATGTTTCTCTGATATTGTGCAAACCAGGGTATTCAAAAGATACTTTGTTGAATGACACTGGACTTTAGAACTTACCCATGTGTTGTCTTAAGGGCATTTGGGCATAAGGGAATTTGGTATTCCAGAAGACATTGGGCAAGATGTGAGGTACATGCAGAGCAGGTCCCCAGTCTATAATAGGGAGAATGACAATAATTCACACTTAATTTCCCAAAATAGAGTATTGATCATTTAACTAAAAAATGTTTTGTTGGCAATGACTTGTGGATGCAAAAAAAAAATTCATTTTGAAAGCTGAATTGAAATTCACGTGACCTACATCCTTTTGCAGGTGATCTACTAGTATTCTGTTTTGCTGCATAGATGAGCTGTTTTCAAAGCTAAGAACTTCAAAAATATTGTGAGACATGCCAGGACCACTGAGAAAAACTGGAAAACCCAGATAATATTATGCCAAAACACAAGATTACTGAAACTGATACACTTTAGAGATATTAAATCTGCATGGCTTTAATAATATCTGACCTTGACAGGATTGACTGGTCATCCTCCCAAGACGGGATGTGGGTACTTTTCCTGTCCTGGCACATCTTACCCAGCTTATTTCCTTCTGCAAAGCTTTCCAGCTCCTGTCTCGCTAGAGAGCCAGTGATAAGGGNCTGGACAGCACTGTGGCTTTGACCCCCTAGTGTGATAGACATGATGGAGTTGATAATCTGGCTGACAGCGGGCACAGGCTCTTTTGATTCTACCTTCCTTCAATTTACTGCCACGTGCGCTGTCAGTCTGCTCTTTGTTGGTGTTCTGTCTGTGCTCCAGCCCCTCTGACAGCTATCTTCAGCCTTGTCAGCATAAATTCTACTGATGTTTACAATGTAAAGCTCCTCTAAAATATGACAGAGGCATATTGTTAGTAGAGGATTTTATGGACAGCATTAAGTAATACTGATATGCAAAGAAAATATTGCAGCAATGTTCATCCAAAGGAGGTATTTTAAGCAAAGCAATGTTTCTCAGCTTGAAAGTCTCTAAAGAACCAGTTTTGAAGCAAATCTGAAGTGTTATTTTATACTGCTCACTTTGCTTTAACTGATCATCTTAAAACACACGATCATTTTTAATGAACAACTGTGAACAAGAAGTCTTAACAGATGACTTAGGGCATATGTTATTAATTTCATTTTTGAGTCCTTTTTTTGGTGAATCCATTAGTAATCCATTCCATTTCAGTTCATTACTGACTGAGTTGTTGCATGGCTAAAACCCCGTGTGTGCAGTAAGTAGTATAAAGCATCAGTATAGAGTATATTATGCACTCTATATGAATCTATCAAAGCAAAACAGCAGAGCTCTGTGGCTGTTTGAACGTTACTGTTTTAACTTGTACGGTAATATAATCAATATCTGTTACAGCCTGCCTGTTTTTACACCTTTGTGTTTTAGTCAAGTAGCACAGTAACATTCAATATCTAATATATGAGAAGGGGAAATAATGGGCAGGTTTTTCTTCCAGCCAGTCACTACAGATGCTGCTAATTTCATTAATTACTAATCAAGCTTTATGAATGCTTAACTTTTCACCTTGCTCTAGCATTTCAGATATCCTCTCATAGCACATCATTTGTTTTTACTGCTCTGGTTCCTCATGGCTGTTTGCATCAAAAGTCTTGAGTGTGATACGAGGGTCTGGCCCCTCTGAAGTGCATAACTGCATTCACAAGAGCTCCACCGGGTCCTGGCCAAGACGGGGAGCTCATCAATCTTTTCTGGTAGTGATCTCACTTTCTTATCCAGATAAATGGAGGGTAGGGTTTAAAACTCCTTTGGTTCTCTGGCGCTCTGTCTCTTTTTTCACTCCTGCTCTCTTCTCTTTCCATCACACAAGCAGTTCAGTCAGTAGACTGCTTGGTCCTGACACTGCTGCCAACATCAGTGTGATCAGGTGATGCTAAATGCAAGGCAGAGTGGTAAACTTAGCTAGAATGTCCATTTTTCAAGAAAATCCATTGTAAGTATTTTTTATCAATTGTTGCTGCTGTTCGAAGTTCCTGCAAACTCAACTTTTGTTAAAATGAATTGAAGAACTACAGAATAAGATTTATGATGATGTCAAGTTATATAAACTGTTTAGATGAGATCTGTCTGTAAGCATATTCAATGTTAGTGGATGTATTTGCTGGGGGGAAAAAAAACAAAAAAAAACAGACTGCATAAAATAAAATGTTTTTTTAGCTTGAAAAGGTCTGATTCCAATAAGAAAAATAAATAAAAACAGGAGCATTTGACTCAGGATTTGAAAAAAAAAATTCCTGAAATCTGCTAAAAGTCACATTTTTAAAGATTATAAAATTATAAAATTCACAAAAAGTCACTTTTTAAAAAAAAGAATACAGTAGAATTCAACTTTTAGACTCACTAAAGCAGACTTATTAACTAGGCTTCCATGCACGTTAATGCATTTTAAAAAAAACAGATGCAGGGTAACTTCTACAGTAGTCTGGACTTGTTGGTTGCTTATTTTTTTCCAACACATAAACACAAGATTTATTTACTACTTTTAAATGAGAGAACTCAATTTTATAACTATGTCACATTTTTAAATAGCATACACTGACCGAAGGGGGTAGCAGCACTGATAAGATTGCAACTTAAGCTGTCAAAACAAATTAACCCAAAAGACATGAAAAGATATACAGAAGATATTAATATTGCACTAAAGCTAAAATAATTTTTTTTTTTAAATCCCAGCTCGCCCCAGGGGCGGTCTATTTTGCCCTCCAAGCTCGGGTCCTCTACCAAAGGCCTTGGAGCTTGAGGGTCCTGCGCAGTATCTTAGCTGTTCCCAGTATTGCGCTCTTCTGGACAGAGATCTTGGATGTTGTTCCAGGAATCTGCTGGAGCCACTCCCCCAGTTTGGGGGTCACTGCCCCGAGTGTTCCGATTACCACGGGAACCACTGTTACCTTCATCTTTCACATTTTTTCCAGCTCCTCTCTGAGCCCTTGGTATTTGTCAGGCTTCTCGTGTTCCTTCTTCTTGATGTTCCCGTCACTTGGTATTGCAATGTCTATCACCACGACTTTCTTCCTTTGTTTGTCCACCACTACGATATCCGG
>JASGAU010406245.1:0-15166 GCA_030220045.1 Australoheros facetus
GTGTGTTTAGTTTTCACGGTTGGATTAGGAGAGAAATCTTCGAATAAACCAGTGAAGGAAACCCACTTGCGCCTGCCTGTGCTTAAAGGGAATTATACAGAGGTTCAACAAATGTCTCAAAAAACTTTGACGACTGGTGCTTGTTTACCCAGTTAGTGACTAGATCTGTGTTGTCTTCTGTTCCTAAGGTCTCTGGATTTCCTTGACCTGCTGCAGCACTCTGTTCTGTGTTATCAGCCTCATTGTTTTGAGCTTGAGGTTTGAGCAGCACACTTGCTCCTTCCTCCGAGGCCTTGCTCGCATCTTCTGCGTCTACTCCGTTTTCTCCATCGGTAGCAGGGAGGTCAACACCAACTGCATTTTCAGTGTGCGGGTCTATGTCAGACTTTGCATCCTTATTCTCTTCATCTAATTTGGATGCTGTATCACTTAAATCTACAGCAACTGGTGCTGAAGATTGTTCCTGATTCCCTGAAGAAACAACTGCGACCTCATCCACGTTACCCTCAATGCTACTCTCCTTTTTGATGAAATCTGGCTCTTTGTTTTCATTACCACAGTCAGATTTGTTGCCATTTTGATCTTCTTCTGTTTCCTCACTGTCATCTAATTTAGGCTCCTCTTTTATTTCTGCACCAGCTGTCTCTGGCTGTGAGTTGCTTGGAGTTGATTCATCATTTTTTTCCACGCTGTCACCCCCCTCCTTAGCATCACGTTCCACCTCATCAGCGCCGGGAGCCTGATCAGCCTCGTCATCCTCATGCATTTTAGCATTTTCTTCAGACTCTATTGTTAATTCTTTTATGTCTGCGCCCTCATCTTCAGCAAGCCTGTCTGATTTGCTTCCTTCTTCACCGTGTTCTGTTGTTTTCAAGTCATTTTCATCTTTTGGCTGAGCCTCTCCCTCATCGTCATGATTTTTGCTCTCAGCTCCGGTAGAAACCTCCCCATTTTCAGCATCAGTTTCTCCCTTTTCACTGGTGTTACTGGCTCTTCCGGCTTCTTGCTCAGCACCCTCAAATTCTGGCGTCTCTTCAGTGGATTTAGTCCCATCTGCTGTTTCATTTACAGCAACATCTGCACTTTTCTCAGTTTCTTCTGTGGTCGCAGATATTCCTTCTCCTGAAGGGTTTTCATTTGTGTCTTTTTCCTTGTCATCCTCTTCATTTTTGCTCTCTTTATCCTCACTTTTCTCAGCTTTGTTTTCATTCTCACTCTCTGATTTTTCAGCTTCATGATAGTGTTCTTGAACAGCTGTTTTAGTCTCAGTTTCATCCTCACCCTCATTTTTATCAGCTTCCCTTGCTTCAAGACCTTCCTGTTCATTCTCAACACATTCACTAGTCTCATCATTTTCTGTCTTTTCTGACTCTTCAACTTTCTCTTCATCTGAGACTTTATCGTCCTCACCCAGGATCTTCACAGTTTCTTCTTCATTTTCCTTTGTTTCTGTGGCATTATCAGCGCTTGCTGCAGTGTTTTCCTGTATGTCTGGCCCTTCATCTTTTTCATCATTTTCTCTTTTCTCAGTACTTTCATCTTCTTCTATTTCATCAGAGGTTGCACGAGTTTGTTTCTCCTTCTCTTCTTCTCCATCCTCTTCAGATTTCTGTTTGTCTTCCTTTTCCTCTGTTTCCATCCCCTGCTCACACTCTTCTTCCTGACTAACATCCTTACTAGTCTCTTTTCCTGATACTTGTTCTTCTTTAATGTCATCTTTACTGCTTTCATCCTTTGTATTTTCCTCACTTGTGTCTGCTACTTTTTCAACTGTGGTTTCTCCACTCCCATTTGGCGAGCTACTTGAGTTTTCGGCAGTGACTTCGGTTTCTGATGCTGCAGCTCCGTCCTCGCTGTCTGCCGGCTCCCTTTTTTCTGCATCAGTTACAGGTGCCTCTTCATAGTTGAGGGCCTCTCGGTCCTCTGAGGGCTCTGCTTTTATCTCTGTTGTTTCTCTTGCTGTCATTGTCTCCGCCCCTGCATTATCAGGCACTGCTGTCTCATCAGTCTTTTCGTCCGGCTCTGAAACTGATGACTCATCCTTCTCTCTGCTTTTTGCCCCTTGCCCTGTCTCATCACACTGAACGTCAGTCTCCACAGCAGTTTTCTCCTCCTTTTCTTCATCTTTCTCTACAGTCTCAGCATCAATAGTTTCAGCTGGGGTTTCTTCAACAGGCTCAGTTGTCCTGTCATCTTGTGCCACATTTTCTTCTTTTAAAAGATGCAAAACTTCACCTGTTTCCTCTGATTTATCTTTGTCTGCTGTGGCTTCGTCTTCCTCAGCCTTCTCATCTTCGGTACTATCCCGGTTCTCATGAGGCTCCTGCTCATCATCGCTTTGTTCTTTTGTTTCAGGTAAATCTTCCTGTTCCTGTGCCACCACCACTTCACCCGTATCCCTTTCTTCACATTTTGTCTCTTCTGCAATAGTTTCCTGTTGTTCTGTAATTGTAACAAGCTTGTCTGGAGCTGCATCTGCAAAATACAAAATGGCCTTGTAAAATACAAGAATTGTCTTGTGCAGTTCATGAATTTGTTATAATAAAATAAAATCTGATACCTTTGTTGTCTTGTTGAGGGCCTTTATGTGTGGTCTCCTCCTCTTCCTCTGTACTGGTGTCACTCAGTTCAGGCTCAGAGCTGCACTGGGCTTCCTTCAGTATGGCTTCAGCAAGTTTCTCCTGCACAGATTTGGCTTGAGACAAAAGGAACAGGACACTTGTGATCATCCTTCTCTGGGACATGTTAATGCTTCAATATTAACTTACCTTTGATAACGAGGGCTGCATCGCTTTTTGCAGGTTAATGGATAGGCATGAAAGATTTATTGATTTGCTTGTTTAAGCAAAAAAAAAAAAAAGTTCCTGTTCATTGTTCAGATGCATCATAGCAATGGGACTGGACAGAGAGCCCACTCCTCCACTAAAGATGATCGAGGAGGATGTAAGAAGAGAGGAATCCATCAAGAGTCGCAGTGAAGCATGGCCTCCAGAAGTTAAAATGAGTAAGGTATTTAAGGACCAGAGAAATATTTTTTTAATCTTTCCAGGTGCAAACACAAAACAAAGCCAAGTGAGTGTTTCTGTTTCATGTCCACTGCTTCAACTGTAGCTGTTATATAGAAAAACCTTCCTAAAATAGCTGGTATCAACAATGCAACAGTCACCAAATTAATTATTAAAAAAAGACAATTAGTAACATAAACCACGCGCTCAAAACAGTTTGAGATGCATTTTTGTGCAGCCCTCATATGAAAAAAAACTGACCAAGAATTATAGTTTTAGTAATGATATAGCTGTATGCATATATGTTAAATATTTAGAGGTGAAGAAAAAATGGTGAAAGAAATCAAAATCTTTCTTGTCATGCAAAAGTAGATTTCTTTTGATATGCAAATGAATAAACATGCAGCAGCTCGTCACAGAAGCATATTTTGAGCTTTCTGAAATGCTCCACAGTATGCAAATAATACTTTTTCTTCACTGCCGCTTACTTCTTCTTCTCTGATTGCAATTTCACCCCTGATGTTGCTTGCCTTTGTTTACTTAACGATATATTTACACATTATTTTTAAAAACCCTAATCAAGAAGATTGAATGAAGACTAAAGAAAAACGTGTGTAAAAACACATTTTAAAAGTTTTTTTTAAAAGTTTTTTTGCAATAAAAATTTTATTTCTCACAGATGTCCAAAGATCTCAACAGTAAAAGTGGATCAGACAGAAAACAAATCACTGCAACGACACACATATTTTTCCACTATTATTATTATTTTTTAAACGTTACAAGCTGACAATATTTTAGCAGTATGACAGTGACATGTATTGCTCTGTTCTATATTACAGTATTACTCAAATTATGTACAACTTACAGATAATTGTTTACAGTATGACTCAGACTCACTTAAGGTGGTCTTGACCTTAGTCCAGGTTGTGTTAACAGTGGAAAAATCTCCATACAAGATGGATTTATCAACGTTTCTCACTCCACAGCTATATGTGGCGTTTTATACTCACCTCTCTCCTGTTCCTCTTCATGTTTGCTCTCCTCTATCATTTTCTCAGCATCTTTGTCATCACTCTGTCTAGTGTCGCTTCCTGAGGGGACGCTGGTGTCAGAGATTTCTATTTCTGTGCTGTCCCCTGCACTGTCCATGTGCGAGTCTTTGGCCACAGAAGACTCAGCTTCTGTGGCAGCAGCTTCTTCTGGATTTGGTTCATCTTTTTCCATTGGCTGAGCGACAGTTTCCTCTTGACCGTCTTCTCTTGGTTGCTCTGCCTTCTGGTCCTCTTTGCTGTCTTTTGTGTCTTCAGCATCACTCTCGTCCCGCTCGCTGCCTGAGGAGCTGGAGCCTGAATGAGATCTTGTGTCGTCTGTGAACAGGAATAACACATGTAAACATTTCATTAAATGGTTTTGTTTCCTACAGTAAAAGCACTTTACTTCAGCTCCTTTTGTTCCTTAATTGTCCTTAAGATTACACATTTTACTGGGATTGTTGCTTTATGTGGTCAACTAAGACAATTCACCCACCATCCTTTTCATCATTTTCAGTGTCAGAGGTGTCCTTCTCTTTAACCTGGCTTTCCATTTCGCTGGATGGAGATTTCTCTTCTTTTTCCTCCTCTACAGGTCTCTCTTCATCTGCTTCAAAGTCTTCTTCATAATCTGAAGCAGAAAAACACAGACAATCCTTTAGCAGGCATGTAAATCTTTAGTTTGAGCTCAGATGCTCCAGTTATTATACCATCTCTGTCTTTGTCCTCCTCAGGGGCTGTTTCTTCTTTGACTGGAGTCTCCTGTGGCTGACTGGTTTCACACTCTGAGTGGGAGCCAGCATCCTCCCCGGTCCTCTCCGTCTCCATTTCAGGTGCATTTTTTGGGCTGCTGACTGATTCCTCTCTCCTTGTATCCTCCTTGACCCTCTTTGGTGGAGGAGTGGGCTTTTTGTCCAGTCCCATTGCTATGATGCATCTGAATAATGAACAAGAACTCTTTTTAAAAAGTAACTTTTTCTTGGTTAAATAAAGATATCAATACATCTCTCATTTCTGTCCACACTGTGGTGGTGACATTAAAGTAATCTATCTATGGTGTAGTTCATTTTAAGCCTAATGTCACTTCAAAAATCATCAGTTTGAAAGGATTAGCTTGCTGAACAAACTGTGTGAGTATTATAAACTTTCTTTCTTCCCACAGAGTTTATTTTCTGGATTTATCCAAAATCCTATTGGCAGAATAACCAGGGTGACGCTAACTTCTGAGTTGGCCTGTAAAAAAAGGTCATCCCTGGGAAACTCGAGCCACTGTGAACTTCTTAAATATACAGTTACAACTAGCAGATCGTTAGCTTATCTTATCATAAAATCTGAAAATGGGGAAACAGTTTATCTGACTGAAAAAGGCCAAAAAAAATCCACTCATGTATAGCTCGAACATTGGCCTGTTAAGACTCCATCTCATGTAATATCTGTCATGTAATAAATACACAAGGTTTTAAGGCGCTTGTGGTGTGTGACTGTTTTTTGCTAGGCAAAATGTATTACTTTTAGTCAAAACCAGGCTCTCAGCACTCTCCACACCCAGTCTCTAAGCTAAACTAAAGCAGAAGCTTACTATCTATCACATGGAAAATATGAGTGATATCAATCTTCTTGTCAAACTCATGAAAATGAAAATGTTTGACAATTCCTTTTACATTTCTCCTTTTTATTGTCTTTTTTATTATCCATGTTGTTTTATATTAAACAGATTTAGAGTTAAGGCTCATCTTTAAAGCCGTATATCTTACTTGTAACAGGGAGCGGCCCCCTCTATGCTGGAGAAGCCAAAGTGCCCGTGCTTGCCGCCGAGTCGGGAGCCTTTCCTGTGTTTGAACTCACAGCAGGAGCTCAGCCGCTCCACCTGCAGCCCATTCAGGAAGAAGGTCAAGCTAAACGGGAACCCTCTGTGTCGCCTGGAGATAAACTGGAAGGTTTCTGAGAGAGAGATTGAGCATGATGAGACCCCCAAAAAAGCCATCCTAAATGCTTTGAGGTATCTATCTATCTATGAACAATACAACACGGTTTCACACACTGACCCCCCTCATGAAGTTTTCCCTTGTACACACACAGGTTCTCTCCTCCACAGTGCTGCTGAAACACTTTGACCTCGTCCCTCATGTCGGTCAGGTCACTGGAAAGACGCACCGTTTTGCCAAAGTACACCATGTTCACACACACTCTGCTCTGGTGAACAGAGCTCCTCAGCACTGGAGTGTCCTGGATGGAAAAAGTGACAAGTTGGGGCCAGTTTATGAATTTATAGTAAATTGGAAATATTTTAAGTTGTGATTCCAAATTGATGTTAGTGATACACAGAGGTGGATGATATCTAGAGGTGGGTAAAATGTACTGCTTCTATATGAGTCAAACAATTATCTAAATAAATTAAGGGTGAAGGGGCATTAATACTATTAATTTGACACTTAAATTCGATTTTTGGATTGTTTTTAGCAGATGTTTAATAATCCTTTGTGTAGTTCTGTATTTGCTTTTTGGTATTTTCAAACACACACACACACACACACACACACACACACACACACACACCTGCTATCTACAGGAAATGCTATTTATTGTTCCTGATTAATCCAAAGGAGCTGCAGCTTAATGTTTGTTGTGGAAACATTTGTTGCCAAGGAAATCACAAGGAGAGATAAAGACCTGCTGTAACTCACATCAGCTCCACTGGAGGCGGTGGTCGGGTGCAGTCTGCGGCCTCTGACAGTACTGCTGGGAGTGACCTTTAACCCTCTCTCTTTCCTTTTCGTAGCTGGAGGCACTGGAGTGACAAAGTTGTTGATAACTGGGAGGCAATAGGGCGAGATGCCATGGGAGGGCTCCACCGGGGTCAAACGTCTCCGAGGCTCTTTTTCCATCTGGTAGAAAGGTTAATGAAGTCTGTGTATTGGCTCTATGAACAGCTACTTTTTGTTTTTTTTACTCTTAAATCTAGCGTTATGAATATTTAAAACTGTGGCTATCTTATGTGAAAATACTGAGGTTCAGCATAGTTGATTTCTCTCAATGCACTCAACTATAAGTATTATACAGAAAAGTATATTTATTGCTGTCTACAGCTACATTTCTACATCTCTAAAAGGTAGTTTTATGACCAATAATACACTATAATTACTACTTTGTATCACTTTAAAAATCTAATTTGTCTCCACAGAAAAACCTGTGACACAGCTTGTACATGTGTGTATCTTGAGTCTCAGACTCACAGTGCAGTTGAACGGCACGTCATTCTCGTGAGAGGATTCGAGGGGTCTGTAAGGGGAGCTGCGTCTGACCGAAGCCGTGGTGCTGTGACTGTGGATTGGTTTCAAGCGCACCGGCCTCTGCATCTTCCCAGGAGCCGTGTTGGGTCGAGATGAGCTCGGCTAAAAACCATGTTACAGGCATACAGTAAGCACTCTGCTAATTACGTGAATGATACAGCTATACTCTTTGCATTGCCCTTGAACCATCATCATTGTGATTTCCTTTAATAAATAATGACAAACATGGAGCTGTGTTTCCACCTGCTCATCACGCTGGTGTTTTCTAACTGTGGGTTGTGTTATGTGAACTGGAGCTTATTTATTATTGCGTTTTTCTTTCGCATTACTTTCCCTTAATAAAATAAAATCATGAGAAATCAGGATGACAACAGATGCATGCGAAGTGCACATTAGTTATCTTCTTATCATCACATTTCCCAGAAAATACACATTAATGTATTTCAAGCAAGGCTCAACCCGCTTTAGTGTGAGATGTTTTTCAAGATAGGGGGAGTGAGTTCAACAGAGTGCGCACAGAGATCAAAGACAGGATTACTGGCTCTATTTATTCTGGCATCGAGGTCTGCGACTTTTTATGTTTTAAAGATAACACACAGCTAATCCCACCACTTCACTCAGAGCGCTCTCGTATGCACACAAAGCAAACAGCTGAAGATGCAGCTCTTCATACTAAAGTGGCAATGTCACTTTAAACACGGCAGCTATCAGGATGCACAGGTTACAACATACATTATAGTAATTTATCACTTAGGCATCACTCAGCTCCTTGGCTGCAGGTCAAACTATCCATATGTTTACTCAATTAACCTGAGTAATGCTGCAAAGATTCTCTACAAGGTAGTAATCCAAAAGCTATGAAAAAAGAGAAACTGCACCAACTGACTGAATGCAAGTGTAATGTAATATCCATCCATCCATTCGCGGGGGGGCTGGAGCCTATCCCAGCTGTCATAGGGCGAGAGGCAGGGTACACCCAGGTCGCCAGCCTGTCGCAGGGCCAGGCTGGCGACCTGTTCAGACACAAACAACCTTTCACACTCACATTCACGCTCTCATTCACACCTATGGGCAATTTAGATTAGCCAATTAACCTAACCCCAGTAAGTGTAAGTGGAATGTGGGAGGAAACCGGAGTACCCGGAGGAAACCCACGCAAGCACGGGGAGAACATGCAAACTCCACAGAGAGAGAGGGAGAGGTCTGCGAGAGGTCTGGAATCGAACCCAGACCTTCCAGATGGTATTCTAACTGTGAGGCAGCAGTGCTAACCACTGCACCACCGTGCTGCAATGTAATAATCAGTTATAAATTTTGGCACTTGCCAAAATTTATAACAAATAAAATAAAATCTCATGATTTTATTTTATTTGCTTTCTTCTTAAGAAATATCTGGTCCTTATCAGGTCTTAAACTGAGGTAAATACATAGTACAGATGGACAGCAACACATGTCATATTACACCATATCCTTATTTATTTAACAAAATGTATGTTTTGTGTGTAAGAAAAAAAAAAAAAGGCACACCCCATGATTCAATATCTTGTCGAGTCACCTTTAGCAGCAATAACTTGAAGTTTGTTTTGTGACTTTGTAAGCCTGTCACATCGCTGAGGATTATTTTTTGCCCACTCTTCTTTACAGCGTTGCTTCAGTTCATTGAAGGTTGCAGGCATTTACTTATGCACAGATCTCTGTCCCATCACAGCATCTGGAGATCTGGAGTTTCACTGGGCCACTGCAACACTTTATTATTTTCTTTCCAGCCACTCTGTTGTAGATTTGCTGCTGTTCTTGGGATCATTGTCCTGCTGCATGAGCACGCAGCTTTAGTTGTCAGACAGATGGCCTCATATTTACTCCTTTGGTGTACAGAGGAGTTCATGGTTGACTCAATGACTGCAAGGTATGAGGCGTTTGTGCTGGTGTGCTGTGCTTGGTTTTCACCAAACATGTTGCTGTACACAATGGACGAACATCTCCACTTTGGTCTCATCTGACATTTTTTCTACAGGTCATGTGGCTTGTTTTAGATGCAGCTTTGCAAACCTAAGCCATGCTGCCATGTTCCAGGTCCTGGGAAGATTGGCAGCTGTGTTGAATGGTTTCCACTTGTGAATAATCTTTCTCACTCCAGAATGATGAGATTGGTTGAAAATGGCCTTAAAATCCTTCATAGATTGATGGGCAGCACCGATTGCTTGTCTAAGATCACTGCTGGTGTCTTTCCTCCTCTGCATTGTGTCAACACACACTTGAATGCTCTAGAAGAAAAACTGCCAAAACTTCTGCATTTATAGAGGCGCTCACACTTGCTAATGATCAGTTAATTGCATGTGAATAACGGCACTTGGCTGCTCCTTTCCCTCTTAATACCTCTAGGATCAGTAAAGGTGTACCAAATTTTTTCACACACTGATTCTGCATTTTGGCTTCATTTCTGTTAAATAAATAATGACACTGTATAACATGTGATGTGACTGTTGTTCATTTGAGGTTGCACTTACATAACTGGAAAGGACCAGATTTTTTTTTATTATGTTTTATGTATGTAAAATCTTACATACATGGTAAGAGAATGTACTTTCTTTCTCACATGACTGTATATATTATATTATCTATGCATGCATGCCTAAACATGTCTATTATAAAATCAGTACTTAAACTTGGGAACAGATGTCTCCAGTGTACCAGATTTATTACTCTAAGATTTTTTTTGTTTGTTTGTTTTGTTTTTTGTTTTTTACCACAGCAGTGAGCCCGGTTCAGTCCAAAGATAGGCTATTTTCCCAGGATTCAGTGTACACTACAGGTAATCCTGGCCAACAAATTAATCCAGCACATAAATCTTTCTAAAAACAAACAAACAAATAAACAAAAAAACCCCACAACTTGTTCATTTCACATATCTGTTTTTGTATGGATTATAAAACATAACTTAATAAACATCCAATTTCTCACATGTCAGCTCTGTGTTTGTTTTTAAGGTGATAAATAAATGAATCTTTTCTCTCCAATCACACTGATCAGCCTGAAATGGATTCTTTAACAAAAGGTCGTTGCTTTGAACTCACACATAATTCTCTGAAACCAGCGGTGTAATTTTTTGTGGCATATAAAAACACCAATCTAGTTGGTGATTAATAAAATGTTTTAAAAGGTCCCACTTTAAACAATAAACGCTCAAATCAGTGGATTTATTTAAACATCCTGGTGCTTTCACCTACCGACTCAGAGGACTCAGAGTGTTCCCCCTCTGGCCCAGAGTGCTGTTTCCAGATGCCCCTGGCACCTGTAGGTGGGCGTGGAGACAGGATGTGGACAAAGCCTTCTTCATACCTTTTAGAACGCTCCACCTGCCAAACAACACCATTCATTATTATACAGTATGTGGCGTTATATGAGACAGATATAAATTATTTTTTTTTTTTGTTAAAAAATAAAAGGATTAGATGAGTCATACAGATGTGATCTTCTGTTGAGACACTGAAAATAAATTATATCTGCAAATTAGCACTTGTGATTAATTGTTGCTATTTTCCTATAATTTAAGAGTCATTAGTTTACAAAATGGAGCAGCAAAGCATTGTTTTATGTAAATGATGTACCTTGATCTTACGCACTCTTTCCCTCCTTGCAAACTCCTCCAGTTTCCTTTTGATCTCTATTTGGTGGAGACGCTGTGTAGACAGGAAACAAGGCAAATTATCAGCATCTGTTACATAAGGAAAAGCACGGATTCAATGACAGTGTTTTTTTCTTTTAACTTTATTGCCCACCTCCATCTCCAGCACCTTGTGGAAAATAGCCTGAGCCAGACATTCTCGAACATGTCTCTGGTGGGCTCTCTGGATCAGCTTATGTCTGTACTCCTTGTCCGGAACAATGCGCCCACTCCTGGTGATCTAATGTCAACAGGAGTATCAGCAACGTTCAATCAATCAATCAGTAAATCAGTGTTTTTAACTGGATTCCATAATTTAAACATACCAGTCCTGCTCTCTGCAGGTGTCGCCTGATTCGAGTGTTGCTAAAGTATCCAGCGAGATGTTTGTCTGTGAGGCTGTTGTAGGCCGAAATAAGTCTGCAGACACAAAACCAAAAACATGCACGAGACACACATTCATTTAATCCTAGTCACCACTAAACACAGCCTCACGTCAGGAGAGGAGGAATGTGCAGGCTTTAAACTATGTGTTGATTAAAGCTATCAGAGAAGCAGAGTCCTAATCAAATGCTTTACTGGGGAACAGCACTGTGCTTGTTTGTTGCCAGTTGTTCTCTTGTCCTCATTAACAAGACATCAGCTCGTCCCCAAACCGGCCTGTCTGAAAGCAGGATTTTTTTTTCCAATACAGATTTGATTTCCACCAGCATTTGTGTAGAACACAACAGGATCTTACAACTATAGAGTCTGTTACAGGTGTCTGATTACCCACAGGAATTAGAGGGGATGACACACTTAACCCGGGCTGCCTCCTCTTTGTGCGCCAGGCTTGTTTGTTTCAGGTGCTCCGGATCGCAAGCACTGAACCTAAAACTGTCATTTTAGACATGACTTTCTCTGAGCAGGAGAGGTGTTGTGGAGGAACACGGCTCAGAAATATCCGGTGCCAAAGCAGTTAAGAGGCATACTTCTTTTCATGACAGAACTTGTTGTCTCATTTGTGTTTACAGTCTAGAACGTTTTTTAAAAATTAGTTTTTATTATGGTATCGTGGTATATTTGCTTATACGAGTATGGGGAAAAAATGCAACTGGATGGATAATCTCACCTGTGTGTGTGTGTGTGTGTGTGTGTGTGTGTGTGTGTGTGTGTGTGTGTGTGTGTGCGCATCTCTATTCCTTCTCAACTGTATGCAAGACTTGACATATCATGAAAACAATGTTTGCTGGAATATTTTGCAGGAATAGTGTTACAAATACAAAAGATAATTGTGTGAGACCGTGTGCTGTGCAGGTGTGATATTTTCTGAGACAGTTAAAATCTAGTGCTGTTGCAACACTACTTTTTGGGAGGGTGCATATTAGTAAACTGGCCTAAAAGCAGAAAAACTAAAACACCTGATTCAAAAAGTTACTTGAATGCCAAAATAATAGCAACAAAATACAAGCCAAGTAATCACTCTGCAGCAGAAGGACCTCTGTCATTATTGGATCAATGCTGCATGATTGTACCATGGAATCGGTTTGTTTCTTGTTGCAGTTTAGTGAAGTGTTTATTTTCCAGCTCATTTGAATTTTTATTTCCTTAAGTTACAGTTTGATAGTTACATCCAGAGCTATACAGCATGTTAAAGACACTGCGAGTGTTTCCTTCTGAAATGTGGTGCATTAGAGATCTGAAGTAGCATTAAATAGAAAATGGTGAAGTACTTCAAATCTGAACTTAAGCACAGTAGATAGTTAAGGGTACTTGCAAGACACCGTTACTTCAAATTCTTTCTGTTTGGCGTCACTCGTTATTCATAATAAAGCCCAATGGCTTGCAAAGCTGTCTATAAAGTTTTCTTTGAATTATTTATGGGTTTGAGTGGACCCATTTGAAGAGGCAGGTTACTCAAAGTGATAAAAGGTGCCTCACTGGTGACTGTATTGGCACACACTGTGGGAGTCTCATCCACTGAGAAGCACTTTTAAACTGTTATTATTATTATTAGCCTTTCTTGGCAGGATTAGCATAGTTTAATTGCTGGATATTTAAAAATATTATTATTGATAATTTTCCAGCTTTTCTAACTGCTGAAAAATATGAAAAGAAATGGATGGAGTTCATCTAACATAAGGCCTCCGAAGGGGGGAAGGTTATACAGATTGAACCAGGCGGCTCTGTCCACATTGAATAAAAAAATATTCAGTTGCTCTTACCCTGCGTTGAAGTGACTCATGGCTTTCAGCCCGCGCTCTCCTGAAAATTCCCTCCAGCGTTTGAGGTATGAAGGGAGGCGGACTCTGCTCGGTGCTCGTTGGGAGACGTTCAGGTTAACGTCATGTCAGATTAGTCAGAGATGTTGTTATAAAGTGAGGCAGGTAAATTTTGAGCTGAGCCGGACTGAAGGTGCACTTCTCCCACAGCGGAACTGATGACAGTCACCGGTTGCCATGGGAAATCACGTGACGAGTCTGCCAACAAGGCTGGTCTCCACTTACAGCTCAACACGCATACCGAGCCACGCACGCACGCATCCATCCTAAACTAATTATTTTTAACACATATTACAATGTTTCCATTTACAATTAAGAGCAGGAACTATTTTTTTAACTGTTAACTTTCTTAATCATTTTATTTCTATTGTAACTTGAGGTCATGACAGAGCACTCACATATCACTCCACTACAAAATCAAAAATATTACAAAGGCTCTGCATTCAAAATCTTGTCTAAGATATACAGTGCAGTTGTAGGCAACATATAAAGCAGTATAAAATGGACATAAATATACTTTTGTAAGGTAAAGATTTAATTACTTAAAAGCAAGACTTGAGTATGCACTAAGTACGAGTTTTACTTGTTTTTAATCTACTTTAATTTGCTGTCTATGCACTTTGTACTACTTTATTGTGTTGTGTGAAGCACTTTTTAAAGTATAGGCAAGTAAAGGTTAGAAAGCCTATTATATACAGTAATGTGATGAGTAAAAGTTTTATTAATTTGAATCATTATGAGTATTTGGTTACTTTAAAAAAAAAATCCTGTATGACTTCATTCTCTTATATCATGCCAAACGAGGCCTTCAAAGTCAGAGATGTAGCTCATGGGCTTCTTGAAGTTTCTCTATTCCGTGTTCATCTGAACTTGTATTTATCTAATTTTAAGACCTTTTTATCATAAAGGGGATATTGTAATTTTTCAACAAGTTTATTAAAGATAATTAAGTACTTATAATGATTCAAATTAAACTTTTGCCCATCACATTACATAATGTTAAAAATAAAACTTAAATGATACCTCAATTTATCTATAAGACAAGTATGTTTTCTTGACTTGATGGAAAAATAAAAGTGATAAATGTGCAGTTTAAAAACTTATGACAAGTTATGTATCGCTACTTAGAAGTCTGTGAAGTCTGCATAAATGCTTTTGACATTCACAGGTGTAATATTAGATCATTTTATTCAATAAAAGCAACTCTAAATTTTTTGTCTAATTTGTTTAATGTTAGGATGTATAAAAATCCCCCAGCTCATAATCACAGATATGGTTTAATATATTTAAATTGACATTGTGATGCTATCAGCAACCATAGACAGTGTTCTAGGAACCTACAATGGCACATGCAGTGCTGCAGGTGTAAAAGAATAAAAAAATGCTTCTCAAAGTTATTCTTTGCATTCGCTGACTGGAAGCTACAGTGACATAAAAATCACTGCTCTTTCCTTCATGACTGATTTTTATTGATGGCTGATGATGTGAGCTATGGTCTGCCCTGAAAAATCACTGATTCAGTGGCAAAACCATCAATTCCCACCTCCATAAATAAATTTGCAGTGGAACTGGACGACTTCAGGTCCTCTGTGGCCCTCTTGTGGAAATGTGAACAACTATTATAATGATCTGTTTTTTGTTTTTTTTTAAATATGTTTTGTTGTTGTGTTTTTGCCATAATGTAGTATAATTTTTATGTGGTCTATTAGCATGTTTCAAGCTTTCAACACAATCATCCCAGATATTCTCACCACCAAACTGCACACCCTGGGCCTCCCCCCGCTCACATGTTCCTGGATAAAGGACTTCTTATCCAACCGGCCCCAGACTGTGAGACTTGCCCCCCCATCTCTCCTCCACCCGCACACTGAGCACTGGCTCCCCACAGGGCTGTGTACTGAGCCCCCTCCTGTAC
>JASGAU010406246.1:0-43374 GCA_030220045.1 Australoheros facetus
TCCGTATATCACCACATCTACCACAAATACTTGGCCCCTCTATGAATACTGTGGCCCCTTGATGGCCCCTTACTCAGAAAAATCCTAGATCCGCCACTGCTGCCATGTTCTCGCAGCAGCAGTGCGTGGTGTGACAGACTGTGTGGGTAGATTTTGTTCTTGGTGTTTCTTCTCAGCCTGGAACAGGAAAAGAAAAATGCAAAAGCCTCTTTTAATAGCCGCTGTTTGCTTTCAAAACCCAAATGACAGCATGCCAGAAAAACTAAAGTTCCTCTAATGACCGCGTGAGGCTGTCTTCAAAAGTGAGTTAGTCCTCAGAGACGCCCATGTTAACCCCTTAACTAGCAGCAAAAAAATCACCTGAAAAAACTACATAATACCCTCTGGTTATTATTGGCTCTGAACAACCCATTTCATAGCCTGTTAACCGGCCGCGTCTGTTCCGCGGACCGAATGAAGTGCGTGTATATGACAGGCTAGACCCGCCCATTTTGATTGACACCTCATTCGGCCAATCATGTTAAGAAATGGGTTTCCCAGAGCCAATAATACTCAGAGGGCGTCACGTAGCTTTGTCAGGTGATTTGGTGCAGCCAGTTACATGATTGGCCGAATGAAGTGTCAATAAAAATGGGAGGGTCTAGCCTGCCATATAAAACGGACTACAAACGGCCTGTCACCCGGCCCTGGCCAGTTAAGTCTATAGTGCAAAAAAAAATTCAATGCAAGCGCCAGGCAACCAACAACTTTCACTAGTTGCAAGGAGGTTTACTCTAGTGTGACTGAGCCGCAACAGTGTGTGAAGACTCAGGGATGAGTCTTCACACACGACAAAGGTATTTGTCGTGCTGTTTTTGGTGGAAGGGGGATAAAAAGAAAATACATTTTAAAAAATTATTTAATATTCACTTTTACTTGATGTATTTTTTAAGATTAAAGGTAAACGTTTGCAGAGCATTTTTGTTTCATTATTTTTATGATTAAGCGGCTAATACAGAGTTGTTTAAACATTCAGAGAAGTGTAAAAAGTCATGTCACTGGCAGTGTTGTAATACAGAGCAATTCTACCTCTGTTGTCACAGGAAAGTCTCTGTGGTTTTTGCAAATTTATGTAGTTTCAAGGTTGGTTTACTTGGAAAATCTGGAAGCTGCAGGTACTGTGAAACTGAACAGGATCAATGGTGTACAAAATAAAATATCTTAGTCAGTGATTTCAGGAACACAGTTCTTCTCTGTGTCCTTACAGTTTTTAATCATTTATTTAATCATTTTGTTTGTCCTCATGCGCTTTCTCCTAAAAACACAGATAGTGTGTTGACTGCTGTGAAATCTGTATGGCAGAAATTAAACCCTCAGCCTGTCCTGTCGCTTTCAGCACAAATTACTTATTGATATTAAACATTGATTTGTCATTTACTGTGTGATTTGCTCATGGGAGAATAGCGCAATGGTGGGAGGGAGGACTGAGCAGCCTTTAAAGGCGGAAAAAGGTGTGTGACTCAGTGACTCAGCTTGCTAGAACTCATCACAGCGTATCATTGCAGGAGGAGTCTCAGCTCAGTTCTTCATTCATCAGTGTCACATGCATCTGATGGAACCGGCATTCGTGCTGTAATTAATCGAACTGTCTAGGCTCTACAACAGCCTGTGTGTCACTCATGTTACATGCTCCACTGGGTCACTGGGTTCATTTTCCAGCATACAGTACTGAGGCTGAATGCATCCTGTGTAGACACAATGTTATGGCACATTCATCATGCAGCGCACAGTTCTTGAGTTGCTGAGACATTCCTGATTTGCATCAACCGGCAACTTCTGGGGCTCAAAAATGAAGTCACTGTGGAGGTGGAAAAAACTGCAATCCTGTAATGGACACTTGAGGTTGGCTCCAAAATTCAGCACAATTCCCATATACTCCCATGGTGGGCATGTCCATGTGTTACATGCAGTCTATGTTTTGTATAACGCTCCTTGAAATGTAACACTAAGATAGCAGCTGCATTACTAGTGGTTGGTTACATAGATAATTAACAGGACTTGTGGAAATAATCAATGATGTGGACACGTACAATTATTGAGTGATTTTTGGGAAGGTGATCATGGGTAATTTGTGTAATTATAATTAATGTGTAATTGTCCAGTGTCATATCCTGTGTTAATCTTTAGCTTACTTGATGATTCATGTGTAGATATCAGGGTCTGAAGTTGCAGACGGTGTGATAAGTATGTCAATTTTAAGTTGTCTAAGTTCACAGCTTATATAAACTACAAATATGTAAAATTTGAAATTAATCAGAATTTTTCAAAATCCCACTTTTATTTTTATTCAATCCTTTAGACATTTACATCAACATTTGGTACATTTAGACAAGTTTATGTGCTCATTTTATAATTCATAGTTTTACTTGGTTCACAGTAACGTATATTTATGCATCTGAATTCGACATGTTCCTTTCTCATTTTGAGTCACATATCCATGGGTCCTTGATTCTTAGATGAGAAGTTAATTCATGCTAAAACAGGCAGTGAACAGCTGCTGCAGAAAGGTTCAGCATGGAGTACTCTGTCTCCGGGTGCTTAATGTGCAACCACAGAAACCTCAGCAGTAGCCACTTCACTCCTGTGTTGATTCTCAGTGGGTAATTAATGGTTCAGAGCCAAATTATCAGTGTAGCTGCAATTAGTTTAAAGAGGAAGTTGTGTGCTTCTAATCAGTGCAGACAGAAAACACATCAATCTTGCTCCTGTTTGGTATTTCGTTTATTTCAGGCAGATCCATGTGAAACCTTCGGATTTTCAGATAGAACAGCTTTTTTATTTTAAGTTTTTATTCAGGTTTGAGCCACTTAAATTTCCTGTTTTATTTTGTCATTTCTGGCCGTTTTGCACTCCTGTCAGTTTTACTTCCTGTCTTTGCCAGTTTTCTCTGCATTTTATTGTCTTCTCCGCCCTCATCATTTGCACCTACAGGCAGTTTTCATGTATTAGTTCCTGTTTTACTTTGTCAGCTGCCAGATTGTCTTCCTTGTGTTTTTCTTCTTTCACTTTTTGGACCGTTTTGTTTGGTTTTGCCGTTTGCTGCTCGGTTTTGGTTTTGCTGTATATGACCACTTCATGCTAATCAAAGACGTGAATTATGGGGGGATTTTTCAGTGCCTCTGGTGTTCAGCATTTGGGTCCTTATTCCATGACCATGCTGTCAGTAAGTGAACATACTGTAGTCAAAGGAACCATTCAGAGACAACACAACAGGAAGTGAATCAATAATATGACCCAGCATCGAGCTCTTATCCTGACTGTGATTGGTTTAATCCAAACTATTATGTTTAATTCAGTGCAGCAACAATATACATAATATTAAGTAGCCTATCATTCATGCCTGTGCTATCAGAGTCCGGTTGTTTCTGTGGTTTTCATATTGTTAGAGTGCACATATTGGGGTCAAACAGGTGGACTACTGCATGCCCCAGCAATGGTGATTAGTCATCATTTGTTGTAAATGGCTGTTTCATGAGTGGAAGATTACTGTCAGGGGCTGAAGACCATACTTACGATAACATGCATGATGGGAGAGGACTGATTAGAGACACAGAGTGAGCAAGAGAGGCACTGATGGAGCTAAGAGAGAAACGTTAGACGAAAACAGTGGACGCAGAAGAGTGTGTGCAATTAAGTGTGCATCATCAGCTGTCATAATTGTGTGTGTGTGCAAGCATGACTAAAGACAGTGTAATGTAGTGTAATATTGCAGAGGCATATTCCTAATCTACTGTACAATGGCATTGCTCTTAACTGCAGCATCTCTTTGGATAATCATAATACTCCAGAGGGTTTGTGAGCCATTATGGTAACATTATATTTCTTAATAATTTCTAAATGTTATCAAGAAAGCAGCTATTGCACGTTTCCCGTCACTGTCAGGCAATATGAAGACCCAAAAGGCAAACAAAGAACTCAGTGAATGGAAGAAAAGATGAGACAAAGAAAAAGATGACACAGTCTTTAGAAAGAGACAACAAAGTGCAAACCAAACACAAACCAAGAAGACAGGGTCAGGGGACACAGACAGAGGCAAAGCCTGTCCTCCTTTAAAAATGACCTCATAGGTTGTTTTTTCAGGCACATTCACGACTAATACCTTTATGTCAGCCTCTCTGCTGATCCGATCCTGGTGATGAATAATCTCTCTCCCTCTCGCTTCCTCTACCTTTCTTTTTCAGTATCTGTCTCTCTTTCACCTTAACCAACCCTCAGAGATCAATTGCCCCNCCCCCCAGTTGCTATGGTAGCACACATTCAACTGTACTCTGAATTAAAAACTATATACATATTGAGAATCTCAACTCAGATCATTCTTGCATCTTTCTTTTCTATGTGCCTCTCTTCCTCCACTTGACTTATTTTTTTACTTTTTTATTAACTTTCATATTTTCATCCCTCCTTTAACCCCCTTTTCCTGTGATTTTTTTCCCTCTTTGATCATTTCCCAGTATTCCCTTTGTAGAGGGCTGTCCACACAGGAGCCTAACAGAGTTCATGGCAGTGACCACAGGCAACACAACTCTACTCCTGAGAATACACTGGGTGCATGTCACAACTCTGAAACCAGTTTATTCCATCCTTCGCATGGCTATGAATCACACAGTGCAAGTGTAGCAATTACTAGTCTGCACAGTCTTTTATTTTGAAAATTGACAGTATTCTATATATTTTTCCTGTGTCTGACTTCCTGCCCTCCTCATCTGCTCTGTGCACTGTGACACAGTAGCCCTCAAAAATAGGCAACGGTATTTTAGGCAAGTGGAGCATCGATCCGCTCCTGGAATGTGTTGGAGCATGTCTGGAATGATACTGATTAGTGACGGCGACAGTGTCGGAGCTGGAATGTGTCCAGGGTATTATATTCTTGAGGTGAAGACACCAGGATGGTTGTGCATTTCCTACATGACGTAGCTGTTTTCTGTCAGCAGAGGGCAGTATTAAAAAAAACAGTCTGTGGGCTGTTCGTGTCTGTGCTGTTTTTGCTCCTTTAGTTTAGCTCGTGCTGCAGAGTAGACAGAGGTCATAGTAGACAAAGAACTTCTTTGAAGTTGAATGAAACTGAGTGTCAAAACCAATGAAACGCGTCTTCTGCAGCCACATTCTGTTGCTTCTCATGCTGCTTTTTTAAAACTTTGCTGGGTTTTTTTTCCACGCTTCTTCGTCTTGGGTGAGCTCTGCTGTCACTCACTGTCCTTTTTTAAGCCCACTTTTCAACCAGGCATCATTTTACCTTCTCATAGGACCATCACCATCAGGTTACACGTTGTTGGTTTTGTTGGGTTTTTTTGGAGGACTGCACACAAACATGTCTGCATTGGCTTTATAGCCAAAATCCTTTGCTCTGCATAGTTAGTCACTACTCAAATGGATACAAATGTGGTACCATTTGTGGACTTAGCCACCTAACGCCTAGCGAAACAAAGAGGGCGGAGCCAGAGTTATTTGATTTACATGAACTTATCTTGGCTTTTACCAAAGGATTCTGGAGGGTAACAACATCACAGACTTGAAGATCCATTACAGCAACCAACTGTTAGATGTACAAAGTGATGTGTGCATCTTCATGAATTATTTATTTCCTACCAACTATGCCTGAATGTTACTATGAAGTATTACTATCTGTGTGTGTTAATTTTATTTTACCAGTTTTCAGCTTCTGAGTCCTCTAACGTTACAGTTCCAGCCACCTTCCTGACACTTTTCCCCTCTTTAGTCACTCACTGCAGTCTTCTACTCTTCTCAGCCCTCATTTTGTACCCTTCTTTCCTCAAGTTATTGCATTTTTATCTAAGATTTGCCCTTCTGTCCCTCCTCATCTGTACCTCCCATCAATCTTTTAATGCTTGCTCCTTTATTCCTCCTTTAAATTGTTGCTCTCACTCTGTCCCTCCCTCTTTGATCTCTCCTGAGCTCCTGTCTTCTACTCCTCCCTCCCTTCTGGCCTCTTTTTATCTTTAATTCCTCCTTTGGGTTTCCTTCGACCCCTCTCCTCTTTTTCTTATTCATTTCATATCCTTTTCTTTTCCTCCCCATCTCCCACTTTTTCCAGTTCTCCAGTTCCAGCCATCAACTTTTCACAGAAAAACACATCTGTCTGTACATTAATACTGACTCATAAAGCATGCCCTTTGGTGTTTTGGCTCATTCTGTTGATGTTGCTGATTGTTGTTTGACATTAAACCATAAAAGCCTCTGTAGATCATTATCCTCTTAAAACCTCTTCAAATTGCATTTTGAAGCAGAGAATAAAGGCTGCAGCAGTCGAGGTGAGTTGATGAAAAGATACTGCAGCTAATCTAATTCTGCTGAATCACACTGGAGTCAATTAATCATCGCTCGTATTTCAGCTCATGTCTGCTTCTTATCACTTTCAATCTGAAGGTGCTCGCAGAAACTGAATTAATAAAATACCTCAGTGTAACTGATGTCATCAGTTTACGCACACAAGTACATTTAAAAACACATTATTGTCACCACAAATGCACTGAGAGGTTTTATAATATAAATGCATCCTAACTGTTTTGTTAAGGTTCAATTAAAAAAGAATATGATGTAGTTACTGTTTTCAAAGTTGAAAAATAACATAAGCAGTAATAACTGTACTAAAAGACCTGCATATATCAGAGCACAATTTAACGCATAATCCTTCCTTCCTCTGTCACCTACAGTATACTTGCTTTTCTGACTGAATTCACAATCATCAGATTACAAACAGCTTCCTGCAGCATTATCAAGGGCATGTGCAGAGGGGGGCATTAAGTGGCACCTCTACCAATAAATTATGCTGTATTATTAGAAATAAAGCTGCTAATTTTTATACCCGCCATTTCACACTGGGCTGTAAACCACTCCAGTGCGAGCTGGATGCCACCACTCGATGAAGCCAACAGGACCACAGTATCTGCAAAAAGCAGAGATGAGATTCAGAGGCTACCAAGGAGGAAGTCTTCTGCCACTTAGCTAGAAATTCTGTCCATAAAAATTACGAACAGAATTGGTGACAAAGGGCAGCCCTGGCAGAGTCCAACACCCACCGGAAACAATGCAGACCAAGCTCTCACTGCAGCTGTACAGGAACTGAATGGGCCAGACACCAAACACTCCACAATGTCTTCCTCAGGTCCAGAACACACATGTAGATTGGATGGATAAAAGACCACTCACACTCAAATATCCTTAAAGAGCTGGTCCAAATAAATAAAGATAATAGATGAAGAGCCTGAGGAGTGTCATCACCCTATGGTTGGAGCACACCCTCCAAGCCCCCTTCTTGAAGATGGGAACCACCACCTCAGTCTGCCAATTCAGACACACCGCTCCAGATCTCCATTCAATGTGTCTCATCCCTAGACTCTGCTTCCTCTACAGAAGGCATGTCAGTGGGATTATGGCTTTCCTTGAAGCATTCCTTCCAAGGAATACTCCAAAGTCTAACAGGCTAACCAAGCCTGATAGGACTCCTTCTTCAGCTTGATGGCTCCCTTTACCTCCAGAGTCCACCATCTGTTTCGGGTATTAGTACCACAACACTACAGTACATTTAACTGTGCCAGGTCTGTCTAGCATCTTCCTCCGCCACCTGATCAAACTCACCACCAGGTGGTGAGCAGTTGACAGCTCATCTCCCCTCTTCACCTCTCTTCACATATTTATTTTTATTTAAAACAATGACATTTGACGGCTCATTTGACCTTGAAAATGTAGTGATGAGAAAGCCACACAATCTTCAGTCCATGGATAAAGATACTCATTGCTAGTCTATTTACTTCTTACTACTAACACTTTTTAAGTACATGCAAACACAAAAACAAAGGACATTTGTGTTTGGTCAATTATTTCTTTGTTGTAACAGTGCTTCTTGTCAATAAATCTTCTACCATTGGAAAGCCAGTTTATTTCCCCTTAAATGGAGCCACATTTGTAAGAAAAATGCATTTGTAGGTTGAGCAGCAGAGTTGAGTTTGATGTCTACGCCCATGAAAAACTTGGCAAATCTTCTTTGCCGATGCCAAACAGCTTATTCTGCTACTGACTCTTGTTTGGTATCGTTTATTGGATTGGGTGATTGAAGTCTGAAATAAACAAGACATGTTGGCAATTTAACAATTTATTCATTTAACAAACAGAGGCCTGAGCAGCATGTGGAAGAACCATACACAGCCACAACAGCCTGGCACCTCCTCCGCGTGCTGGTCACCAGCCTGGTCTCACACACTGCTGTGGAATGGTATCCCATTCTTCAACTAGATTTGTCACAAGTCAGCAAGTGTGGTTATGTTGGTCACTCTGGCACAAACAGCATGCCCAAGATGATCCCACAAATGTTCAGTAGGGTTGAGGTCAGGGCTGCAGGCAGGCCATTCCAGCCTCTCCACTCCCTCTGCCATATCTCCACAGTGGAGATATGGGATTGCAACTGGTTGCAGAATCTCAGCTCTAGAAATTTCTTTGGGATCTATTTTTCATTTAAATTGGTGGTCTACCAAAAGTAATTCAACATCAAACTCTTTGCTGGAATTCATTATGGATAGTACACAATAAGAAAAATATGTGAGCAGGTGCTTTCCTAAGCAGAAACAATGATGCAGAAACTAGACATAAAGCTCCAGGCAGACAGAGTGAGGAATATCTTGAAAGAAAACTAACTTATAGACACATGGCAGGTGCGAGTAGTTCCAGGGACCTGAGGGAAAAGGGAGACAGGCCAGGTGACTTCTGAGAGTCAAATTATTTGACACACATGTGGCCCATTGACTTGCTAATTAGCTAAGTGCACATGTGCCTGACGAAACACTGTAGACAAGAAAAGTCAAAGCACAGTTGAAATGAAAGCGATTAAAAGCACCCAAATGACCCATGATAAAGCATGATCCAATGATCAGCAGCACAATATGATACAGAGAAAAGCTAAACAATGAGGCACGGGAGTGCTATTATGAACATGGCTCTGTGATACATGCAGACATTTTTGCTTTTCGTGCCCTGCAGATACTTTATATGTAAGTTATGTTGCAAAATGTAGTGTAATTATTTTTTTCACATTTGCATTTGTTAATATTTTATAGCACTCTCATACACATTTATAAAGCATAAGGTTTTACTATTAATATTATACTGTAATAATATACTGACATTCTATCTTGTAGTTGTAATAAACTGTGCTGTGAATCTGAAAAATTAATTTAATTCAGACATGAAGTAGTTTTATGTATTTTTTTAAAGTTGTTTTTAAAGATTTTAATACAAAATTTCATGTTCCTGCAGCACAGGAAGAACTTGCAAACTCCACACAGGAGGTCCATCTATGAATGCAGGTAGCAGTACTAACTGCTCCTGTGCTCTCGCTTTTACTTCTGTTCAGTCTGAAGTGTCACCAGTTTGAATTTCAACTCAAAAAAAGTTAATAAGTGGAATTACTTTCAACTGTGTTTACCTTTGACAAAGGAACAGAGAGGACAAAAATCATCATGCAAGTGATTTTAAACTGCCTCTTAGAAATCTGGGTCAACAAGAAGAAAGCTCCAAAAACAAGGAGGTGCCAGCCAGAGGGACAATTTACCCACTCCCACCACCGCAGTCAGAAGGTGTTAAGACACTTGTCAGTATCAGAACCTTAATATGAGTTGACTGTTCATTTTTCACCTTGGAAAGTCAGACAAGTAACTATAAAGAGATACAATGACCACAAAATGAGGCCTTTACAGCATCTGTGCAGGTGCATCAGTGGCTACAAACTGTTTAGAGTCCCAAAAAATAACCACTTAATGGCAGTGTAAGTATTATTAATATAGTTTGTTATTGCCATGGTCAATAAATAATAGTTTTGACAGATTTCACTCATAAAAATGTGCCTTTCTTTTCTCAAACTGTGTATCGCTTTTTAGTTTCTTTTATCATTTCTTAAGCGCTGGTTCACGTCAGTCTTTGTTTAACTTCAGTATCTTGGCTGATAACTGGAGTCTAATATGAAGCATTCCAGAAGAACATCCCAGAGCTACTCATATGATTATTTTATTTTTTTAAGAACAAGCACACATTTCCAGAAAGACGATGGAACGCACATTTCATCCTGACATGATTTTTTGTTCTGCAGTCCTCCAGCCTCATTTATGAAACAGTATGTAGGATCCATCCTAAAGTGTGCAGAAAATGGTGTGTTCCAAAAATGTGGAAGTGTGTACACAGTGTGGAAGTGTGCCTCGGTTAAACCATAAATCGTAAATGCAAAACACCTCATGAATGCTGATGCACAGAAATGAGCCTACTGATCTATGGATGCTTCATTCACACAGTCTTGTAGTAATACCAGTGCATCCATCATACAGCATTATGGAGCAGTGCTACCACAGTGTTTTATTTATTCACAGCAATCAGACTGATTGATTCACAACTTTCCAAAAACTTTGCTGTGAGCAATGGTATCAGCACCCTGTCAAAGCATTGCCAAAAGACAACTTGTGTGTAATAGCTACGCGAGCAGCAGCAGAGAGAACAGCTGTATCTGACACACTGTTGGTTTTGTCCTGTTGGGTTCAGGCTGCAGTAGATACACAGCAGCAAATATGGAGGCTAAACATGTCTTGTTATACAAACATAAGCTGAAACCACATAGAATCTAATCATCTAACTAATCGTGCATGATGTTTGTCAAGGTGAAGGCCAATATTTGAAAAGGCTGACCTTTGAATCGTAACTGCTGCTGCTGCTGGTATTTCAGTGACTCTTTCTTTGCTGCTGTGTAAATGTAGAACGAGATCCTGGCATGAAAAGGACTCCGGCCATCTGATGGCTGCTTTTGAGTGAATAGTTAAACCTGTAAAAGAAAAAATGTTTTCGCATTAAAATGAAAATAATCAGCAGTATTATGGAAGAACTGAAGACCTTGAAATCTTTTTTTTTTTTTTTAATATAAGCATATATTTTATATTTTCATCAACCACACTCTTCAGATGAAACCTGTTTTCTGAGAGTAGCTGAGGTGTGTAATGTTTTAAAACAGAAGGTGTTAGCAGGTGCTTCCCTCCTCACTAATGGACGGATGGCGAGAGATGAAGCGTGAGAGGAAGGGAGAGGTGGAAGATTAGGGACTGCTGCACAAACTGCAGGAACGAGTGTTCGGTCCATCTGTCCATCCTTTGGTTTCACGCTGAGGTCTAAATCTCACCAGTTGGATGCTTGCGCACATTCACACACACATGCACACACACACAAAGAGGAAAGAAACTTACCTCAAACAAGTGTAAGTGCTGTAAGTGTGTGCTTGTGTCTCAAATTGAAAGGGAAAGAGCAGGAAGACATTTGGTGAATAGTTCTGGGTTTCATGACTCCAACAAAAACAAGCCTCTTTTTCTAGAGGCCATCATGGTGACTCATCCTCCCATCCCTCTCTTCTTCTCTCTCATTTTCTAAAGTCTCTCTCTCTCTCTCTGAGGTTTTTTTGCATTTGTTTGTCCTTTTTCCTTTGTTCTCACCTTCACTCCACATTTCTTTCTGACTTGCTTTTCCTTCTATCTGAAGTTGAAGGTAAATGATTCTTCTTTTGCATCATGTAAGAGAAAATGCTGCATTTTAAGACTTTTATGCAATACAAGATAACACTGGACTGAACTAAAATGAATCAGTCACACATCCATTATTTGTTTTGTTTTTCTGTTTACGTTGTCATCCTTTCCTCCACTTAGCCTTGTGCTCCAGCTTTTTCTGTTCAAATTTTCTTTAATTTTTTTTTATCTCTTTTGTTACTTTTCTGTGTTGTGGTGACTCACCTCAATGCCTCACTCATGAAAAGACTGAGCCAGGGATTCCAATGAATTACGTCATCTGCTATGACTCACTCTTTTTTACCTGCTTGCGTTCGCCTACAACCTTTTTTGTTTATATACGAGACAAATGCACAAGTATACTTAAGTTTGCATGATCCACAATCCAGTTGTTCTCCACTTTCACATGAACAGTAATAATAATTTTAATTAACCAAAACACCTACAGTATGGATGCAAGGTGAAGAACATTGTACATAAATCAAACTGCAAATAACATTGAGGGGACAGCAAAGCAAGGTTCCTTGGGTGCAACCAAAACCAGCGTGAAAAGGTGGATTTTCAATCATTTTCTGGGGTTTCTTTGTGACTGTAAATATATATTTATATTTTATATTTATGGAGGAGAATCTTATTTAACAAACCAGTGTAGGTGGATGAGAGTAGGCATGATGTCCTGCCAGGGAAGCCTGGCAGTAGAGTTTTGGACATGTTGTAGTCTATCCATGACTTTGCTAGGCATTCTAGATTGGACTTCATTGCAGGGAGGTGGTAATGAATGCATGGATGAGAGTTTCAGACCAAGAGGCTAAAGACAAGAGATGTAATTTTGTGACCACTTTGATGTTTTGCTCAAAAGATAAGGTGGAGTCCTATGAATGTATGGGGGACCCTCTCCACATAAATAAAGCAGGACTCTTCCTTGTAAACAATTCAGAGCAAGAGTTGGAATTTTGTTTTAAGGCAGCACCAAGTGATGAAATGAACTTTGAGGAAAGCAATGATCCCAAATTGTTACACTGAGTGTATGTTAGTTGAAACATTAATCCATTCATTTTTTTAACTGCGTGTCGAGTTTGAGTTACTGATTAATAGAGCCCCATGGATGGATGCCAAAACCTGGAATCACTGATGTGAGTGGCTATGGGAGGGGCTACTGAGAAATTCAGTATTGTTTTGCAGGTGCACCCTGCAGATTATGTCCTCTGTATTTTTTTTTCTCCTATTGAAATTATCACGTTTTGCCAGTAAAACTATGTAATAATCAGTTCTAAACTTGTTGAAATGTTGGCTGGTTCCCAAGAGCCCAACACAGAGCTGGCTTTCACTCTGGGACTGACACACTTTGGTGGGAAAGAGGTGTAAATCCATTCTAAATGTAAAGAGTGTGTGTGACTTTGTGAAAGCTTTGACAAGTCTTAAAACGTAGCTCAGTCAGAACTCTTCCTTCAGTTTCGGTCCTTTCTACTGTTGCCTCAGTGTTTTTATCAAAAGGTGTCTGACAGCATCGGGATACTTCTTATATTGTTTGCTTAATGTTGCGTAAGCTTTAAATCCACTCTTTTTTGTTTGGACTTTCAAAAGATTCTTTGCATCAGAGTCCAGTGCAGCTTTTAAAGTTTTTTCTTCTCTTTGTTCATAAACTAATTCCAACTCTCGCTCTCTCTCTCTCTCTCTCTCCCTCCTCTGCAGGTGAGCTGGTCACACCACCCTCAGCTGTACCCAACGTCTCCGATTCCTGCCTCCCTCCCATTCCCACCATCCTCTGCCTCATCTTTCCTGCTTCTTGAGGAAATCAAACATCACCATGTCTCTTTCCACCTCTCCTGCCCCCTTCCTCCTCTTCTTTCTCTTCCTCCTTCCACTGCCACCCTGCCAGCCAGAGTCCCAACGTAATGAGCCCAGCATGGACCCAAACCAAAGAACAGCCTTGCCCTCCATGTTTCCCTCCTCCTCCCCACCTTCTTTGTTTTATGGTAATAGCACAGTGCCTGGCAGTGATAAGTGTAATGAGGTGACGGTGTGCAAGCCCGGCATCCTGCTGCCTGTCTGGAAGCCCGACAACCCTGGTCTCGGTTACCAGGTGGCCAGAGCTGTGCTCTACTTTATGTCACTCATGTACATGTTCCTGGGAGTGTCCATCATTGCAGACCGCTTCATGGCGTCCATAGAGGTCATCACATCTCAGGTAGGAATGGATGACTACATCTAAGGATTGTTGTTTGATTTGTGTCAATTATTTATAAAAGCAAAGACTCCTTAGATCTTATAAGCCTGAATCTGACATGTTTGTATTTTATTTGATAAATTTGATTATTTTTATTTTATTAAGTTTCTAAACTCTCTTCTCACTTGTCAGTTTTCTTTGACAAAAGATGAATGGATGGATTGATCCATATATATATATATATACACACATACATACAGTCTCGTGGCAAATCAGGAAAAAGTGATGGAATATGATTTATTTCTTCACACACATAGACACGAATCATCCGTGTTTTCTTTGTGTGTCAGTCAGTGCAACTTTAAAAGTACTGGATTTTATGCTGGTGCCATGCATCTTTACAAGACAGGCAACCTAGAAAACTGAGTTTTCACATGCGAGGTAAATGTATTTTAACATTTCTTTATGGCCAAAGCAAATCCAGCAGCAAGTGAAGCTGGAAGTAAACAACAAATGAACATAAATAAAACTTGCATTTTTAAAAGACAGAAGTGTAAACAGATCCTGTTCAGTCACTGTTACAAATTGTTTGTCTTCCCTTCATTTTTTTGAGTAATAATATGAAGGAAAGTGGAGAGAGCAACTTTCAGCTGCTCCCTTATTCACAAGGGCGTTGTCACAGCAGGCAAATGTGTAACCCACTACACTATGGAGCCACTAATAATATGAAGGAAAGTGTGGGATTCAGTGTCACTGCTATAATCTCCCTCTTCCTAAGGTGGGCTTTGTTGCTCTTTTAGCCTGGAAGTGCTGTAATTAATGTCCATGAATATGAACTATTATTCCAAACCACAGACAACTGTCATCATATTGTGTTGCCAGCATAATTTGTGCCTATGCACATTAAAAAGTTGAAAATTTGAATCGAGAAATAGTTGAAGTTTGTGACCAAGTCATGAATTTTTTTTCAGTTCAGATTTATTTATGAATTTACAGCAGTCATCTCACGGTGCACACCCTTCATTATTAGAGAGAAAACCAATTAGACAACCCCTTATGAGCAGCACTTGGCAACAGTGGGAAGAAAGACCTCCCTTTTAACAGGTAGAGCCCTCCAGCAGAACAGGCTCAGGGGGGGTCAGCCATCTGCTGAGACTGGCTGGTGTGTGAGGGGAAAGAGAAAACAGGAGCATGAAAAAGGATAAAAGGAGAGCATCGAGAGAGCATGTGCAACAATCAGAAAAACAGTACAAACCTCAGGAGAGAGAAGTTAAATGTTAATGCCCTGCAGTAGTGGAATATCAAAATGTGGAGAGTGAAAAGAGGGCAGTGGAGAAGTGCTCTGTGCATTATGGGAAGCCTCCCAGCAGCCTGAGTCTATAGGGATGGTTCAGGGTCACTTGATCCAGTTCTAACTATAAACTTTATCCAAAAGGAGAGGAAAGACGCATCACTGCTTCTAAAGCTTCCACCTGTCGTGTATTTAGTATTTTAGTGCCGACTGTTTGCCAACCATGAATCAAACACCAGAAAATAGACACACTTCAGACATACTTCAACCTGCGTGTTTCCATCTTCAATTTAGCCATAAATGATTTGCTAGACCTCGTCATGTTCTATGCAGTGCAGAAGCAGAGCTGCGAGCAGATTTGTTTGCATCATCATATAGCCATCTCTTTCCTGTAAACCAGAGTGCAACAGCTTCTGTAATAGGAATTTCATAGACATACCCCCCCATCCATTAACTCTGCACACTGTAACAGTGCAAATGACCCTCAGATTTTTCAGAGTCAGCAAGACAGAGTTGCAATTTGCCAAAGTTGGTGCAATGTTTTCGCAGGGATACAGCTGCCAGAGTCTCTGTTTTTGTGTCCCAAGTGGCCTTCAGTGGTTCAGGTTTTGAGGTTATGCAGTCATAACCAATGTTTTGTTTTTTTTTTAAAAAGGGAGAGGACTACTCCTGATAAGTTTGAATGGAAGCTGAGGTCCAGTCTCAAAGGAGGATGAGGAGATGTGAAGGTCAGCTGAGGAGACCAAAGAAAACAAAGTCACAAAAACAACATTCTCTCTGTATAGCTGTTCTCCTCATTCTGAAAGCTGGTTTCTGCATTTAAAACAATTACACAAAACAACTTAACACCTGCAGATGAAAACATTTTGTCTTCCATGTTTGTTTCCACATCATTCCTCTATGATACGGGTTGTGGGTAGATACAGCAAAATTGTAAAAACAAAAAAAAGTTTTTAAGTTTTAGTACAAAACATTTGTCAGTTGATTTCAACTCCCAGAGAGTGGTTTTAACACATTCAGGGTAAAATGTTGTTTAGTGCTGGAGTTACCTGACAGGGCTGATAACATCAGCGTTAGCTCAACTCCTTGGAGATGCAATTACGCTCCACCCACACATTTCATTTCTCCGGTCGCAGCAGCAGGAATGAGTCGGTCTCCTTACTGCTATGTTACAAGCTGCACATAGACAGTAGGCCGATGCTTTTATTGTGCAGAGAGAGGCAAGTAGGGCAAATAAAACTTTAAAAACATACACGTGCAGCATATTGTAGCAAGTGTGGCACACCAGAGACGGTAAGAGAAATAAGCAGAAGGAATTCTTTATTTTGAGTGTGCAGCACTTAATGAGGGTACGTTGCACCAATTTAAAATAGATCAAAGTTAGTTAGCAAATTTTAGAATGAATAGACTCAGAATATGTAACTGTAAGCGGCTTACTTCATTCAGGAAGTTAAGAGAATTTAATTAGTTAGAGATTTTTTTTGTCACATTTGCTGTCCCCACACACCGCACTCTTACAGGCTTTATTTCTTTTATTCACATTTCCAAAACGAACATGAATTCCAGGTGTCATGGTCGCAGGGGTTTGTGTTGTTTTAAGGTTTAAATTTTAAATTTTGTCTTTTATGTTTAGTTTGGGATTCCTGTTTAGTGGACTGGTGTCAGTTTTGAGTCCCTGGTCTATATTAAATTTCAGTTCCCATATTTTGAGTTTGTTGTTGATGCAGTTCTGACAGAGTTTCTGTTCCTTCCTCTGCCTCATCTTTCTGTGTTTATACCTTTGTTCTCTGGTGTTGTCCCTGGCTTCTGAGTTTTTTGGTTTCACACCGTTATGTCATGTGATAGTTTTATTTCCTGTCTTCCCTTGATTACCTGATTGGATGTTAGGATCTGCATTCTTCACAGGCTGCTTTTGGAGACCAATTATGTCACAGTGAAATAGGGAAGCTCCTGCAAATGTGGTCCTTATTTTCCTGGGTTTGAAGCATGCATAATAGGGTTAGTCCTTTAAGGCCGACCCTATTATGCATCAGTGGCTGCTGGATAATTTTTGGAAAAAATGTCAGACAGTCTGAACGAAGCACTTTTAAAAGAAAGTACTGGGTTTCATCTCACTCAAATATCTAACAGTAAAAATGTTAAAACAGCAAACCATGTAATGTTAAATTTGGCTACATTTCAGCTAGGTTACATGATGTTAGTGATGTAAGCCACTACTTAATGCAGCTCAGGTCCTGCATTCTTTAAAAGCCTTTACTTTAAAACATGAGCAGTTCAAAAGTTGACTTTAATCTTACAGAGATCATGATGAATTTATGGGTAATTAATACCAATAACATATCCTGGATTTCACTCAGTTGAAAACATCAGGATTCATTATACAGCTAATGGGTCATGATTTGCAATCAGAGACTCAAATGCGGTCTGGTAAAGTTAAACATATTTATTCACAACTGGAATAAGGAAAATGTTGGCAGGAACAACAATCCAGTTAGCAACTCCAAACAGAGCAAACACGTCTCTCTCCACCGGTGAGGCGCTCTCGTTCTACCTCACGGCAACTCACCCAGTTCTGGTTGTAGTGTACAATCCAGCACTGACTGCAGGCCATCCCTCTTCTTAAGTAGGGCTCAGAGAACCAGCTGATGGTAAACAAGTGAGTAACCTGACAGGCCCCACCCCCGAAACAGGTTGTGATTAACCATGACTGATCATCCCAGACACAGAGAGAGAGAAAGGAAGGGAAGAGAGAGCAGAGGGAGACATGACATGATGTTGGTTTGGTTATTTTGCTACCAAAGCTGGGCCCGTTTGTTGGTGTCCAGTCAAGCACACGTTAATGTTTTAGGGAGAAATGAGCAGACGGTGGACTTGATAAACAAAGAGAAAGTCCACAGCAATGTGGTAAAGCAGCAACAATCAATTCATAAAATCCCAATTTAACCATATTGAGCTAAACGTTTACAGTTAATTTAGTTCTCATCTTAAATAGAGTCCCTGATAATAAGACAGGCAGTAAATAGGGAAATCCTCCTCCTCTTTCTGTGCTATTTTTGTCGTGCTTTTATCCCTAAGCCTTTCACCTTTGGTTTAGAGCCCATCACTTCTGCAGGATTTTGTGTCTTTCCTGCCTTTTCAAATATAAATGTATGCGATCTGATCATGAGATAAAGTTGTGTTTTACACCTGAAACTTAACACACATTTAATAAATCCACTGCTGCAAATGATCTGTGGACACACCACAGATCATTGAAGGAGAGGTGATGGGTCAGAGGGTTTCCACCCCTGCTGGCACACCAGGGGAAGTTCAGCAAAGTGTGAGGAAGAGGAGCAGAAAGAGGAGGGAGCACCAGCTGAGAGTCTGAGAGCGGAACAGGGAGAGAATTGACAGGCTGTCCTCTGCATTTGAGGGATTGGTAGAAAAATTTAAGTTTGTTTCCAACACAAAAAAACAGCCATATGGGGAATTACAATAATAAATATTTGGTGACATATGGATGGGCTTTTTGTTTTGTAAAATGAAAAGTTTTATTAATCTGAGCAGTGAACCCCTGGAGGTGCTGCTGGACATGGGTGCTGCTGGACAGAGACCCTTTTATCCACTTCTCTGTGCCTGCTGAGAAGGTCCAGCAGCTTGCTGGGGTCTCCCTGCTCAGCCAGAATCACTGAGGTTTCTCCTGCAGTACAGGCAGTCATCTGTTCAGGAGAAGAAGGAAACATAAATGGAACTTTGTACAGTTTTTATTGATACGTCTTAAAGCTAACTGATTTGTCTGTAATCTTTTTTAGTTAATGTTAAAATCATTTTGTCATCAAAGTGGGATTGTGGCAGTTTAAAAAAATGCTAAAAAAAAAAATACTCATAACCTTTAAGTAAAAAGTGTACAGTCGTAGATTCAGAAAATTAAAGTGTGTGAGTATTAGTAGTGAAATGTACTTGATGTACTTGAAAATAAACATAGAGCAAAAATCAGTCCTGCTAGTGTTTTTGTTTTTTCATCAGGTATGTGAGATGTGTGGCGTTGTTTGGATGAATATCACTACATTTATGTGGCTTACAACAGTCATGATATGGCATGATGTTCTTCCCCAGTAAAGGAATATTTAATACTTCAGTTTATGCTTCATTTTATAAGCAAGTGAAGATTTTAGACAAAAAAATAGTGGTTACAATATATTAACAATATTTGTCTCTGAGATAGAGTAATAGCAGTATAAACTGATATGCAATGGAAATAAAGAGAGACAACAATGAGACAACCCCCATAAACAGGAATGGTTTTACAGATGGAGGTCACTCACATTTTTCCCTCCTCATCTTTTCTGACTGTTTTTTCACTCGTTTTGCATTTGGCTAGGGTCAGTGTCACTACTGGTAGCATGAGGCCATACCTGGACCCTACAGAGGTTCCACAGGATGGCAATTCAATACATGTCATTGCCAAAAGGATTGCTGTCTCCCAGCACAGTCTCAGAGCATGGAGGAGATTCCAGGAGACAGGCAGTTATTCTAGCAGAGCTGGACAGGGACGTAGAAGGTCTTTAACCCATCAGCAGGACCGGTATCTCCTCCTTTGTGGACGGAGGAACAGGATGCAGAGCTATAAAATGACCTCCATCAGGCCACTGCTGTGAATGTCTCTGGCCAAACCATCAGAAACAGACTTCGTGACGGTGGCCTGAGAACCTGATGACCTCTAGTGGGCCCTGTGCTCACTGCCTGGCACTGTGGAGCCCAAGTGGTATTTGCCATAGAATACCAGAATTAGCAGGTCCACCACTGGCGCCCTGTGCTTTTCACAGATGACAGCACATGTGAGCACATGTGACAGACGTCAGGGTCTGGAGAAGACGTGGAGAACATTGTGCTGCCTGTAATGTTGTTCAGCATGTCCAGTTTGGTGATGGGCCAGTGACAGTCTGGGGAGGCATATCCATGGAGGGACACACAGACCTCTACAGGCTAGGCAACGGTACTCTGACTGCCATCAGGTATCAGGATGAAATCCTTGGACTCCCTGTCAGAACCTACGCTGGTGCAGCAGGTCCTGGATTCCTCCTGGTTCACGACAATGCCCAGCCTCATGGTGTGAGAGTACGAAGGTGGTTCCTGAAGATGAAGAAATTGATACCAGGTTGCACCTCATACTGTCCAGGAGCTCAGTGATGCCCTGGGCAAGCTTTGGGGGGAGATCCCCCCAGGACACCGTCCGCCATTTTATTAGGACCATGCCCCGATATTGTCAGGCATGCAGATAAGCACGTGGGGGCCATACAAACAACTGAGTACTATTTTGAGTTTCTGCACTGAAATTAGAGCAAAATGTTCAATCCTGCTGCATAATTTTTTCATTTCTTTGAATTCAGCCCTCTGTAGGTTAAAATTTTCATTCCCATCAAACAACGTGTGATCCTTTTGTTCCTAACACATTACCGGTCCATATCAACAAAGATATCCAGCATGATCTGGTTTTCCCCATTGAGATCTGATGTGCTTTCTAAGTGTTCCTTTAATTTATTTGAGCAGTATATAATAAAAGAATATAAATAATGTAGGCCCTATTATATTTATATCATATTGCCAAGGTGAAATGACAGTAGTCACATCAACTACATTAACTGACTGTTGTTTATTAACTATTGTTACCATTATTGTTTGCTAAAAGGACACAGCCTAATGATCTCGGTGGTCTTCTCTCAGCCTCAGATGATGAAACAATAAATCTGCTCCAGTAAAAACAGATAAAAGAAAGGGTTTGTCAAACATTGCTGACCAACAGCTCTATAGCTGCTAGTGTCACAGTTGCTAGGTAACATAAGCTGTCCCATCTAACGCTCAGCTCCGGCCTTCGTGGTCTTCGCAGCCTACAAAGGTGTGGCCTAAGTAGGCTGCATCCTTTGAAGGAAGCAGCCTCTGTATTTGGACACAGCTAACATCGTCACCTTTCTCTCGTTCCCCAATCAGCCCCGGTGTATTTACAGTCCTCCCTTCTCTTTGTCTTTTCTCAAAGCATCTGTGTGTTTTCCCTCATAGCCTGCTCAGAGTTATTTCCCGTATGTCGTGTTTTACCCCCGTGTCACTGAATTTATGTCCATTTCACATTTTGGCTTTTTTAGATGTTTTTTCCTGGTGTTTTTGGTTTCCTGTCTTGGTTTAGTTTGGGCTCTAAATCAGCCAATAAGCACCTTGCTTTTGTTTTACTTTGTCTCCTCTTATATTGTGCATTTGGGGCCTGTTTTGCATTTTAATCACTACAGGGGTCTCAGTCCTGTTAATAGCCTAGCTAAACCTTCATGCTGTTCTCTGCCACACAAACACTAGAAACCACAAGAATCTGAAATGATGTCTACAACTTGACTAAATTAAGAAGTTGAACGAAAATATTAACAGTCCTGTGAGTCTTTGTGCTCGCCACTGCAGAAGTGTGAAGTTCTTAGAAAAATGAACTACAATTTTTTAATTGAAAAAAGTATGGATACCTATGCTCCTGAGTATGTGGGCTCAAAGTACAGATAACTCATTATGAGTTAAGTAATGACTTTGTTCACAATTAGCGAGTGTATTTATTTACTTTGGACACTTTAAGCAGGCACCCAGACTGAAAACAGCTGTGAAGTGAAACAGCACGAGTGCGGCCATCTCGTTTAAAGTACCAATGACACGGTGAAATGCAGTCCAGGTTCATTTTGTCCTGGTGACAGCTTAGTAAATCGTTTTTTAGTGGAGCCTCTTGACCTCAACTCGTCCTTCCACAAAAGCTTTCTCACTCCATTTAGCTCATTCCCTGAGCCTAACAGATACATATAGAGGGATCCATTTTGAAGGAATTACTCTTGGATTGTCTGCAATGAGAAATCCGTCAGATAAGGGAATGTATAAAGGGAAAGACAACAAAGTAATAGGCGAAGACCAAGGAAACATTAGTTCATCCATCCTCTTCACGGTCAGTGTACATGGATATCTGACTGCGTATCCCACAATCCATCACTATGGCAGGCACAGCACCACCTCTGCACCACCTGCTGGCCGGGGCTCTGATCGGTCTGAGTACCTGTATGTAAACACTGCAGGCATGTGTGTGATAGCTGACCCTACATGTTCCACGCTTCACTTCCTGTTATGTTATGAGGATTTATGAGTGTAAAGGAGACAGAGCAAGTAGAATGGAGACTATGTCAGCAAATAAACTTCAAATGGTGATGAAAAGAGCAGAAACAGAGAGATAAATCTGTCTCTTTGTCTCCATGTGGATAAATATGACCAGCAGGGAGCTTAGAGAGACACATTATGAACCTTGTCTCCTAAAATTACATTCCTGTTCATATAAATTACATTCTGATTTAGAGGGAAATGTGCTTTCTCGTGGATTATGTTTGTTTCACGGACACCTTTATTATCAACATGTCTTTGCTGTTTGTGTTCGTTCTTTCCTGTTTCATTCCCTTTCCAGCAGGTTGTTGTATATTACATGGGGAAGGTCTTTTGTTTCTCATATGTTTGCATAATATTTTTTAAAATTCTTAGTTATATTTCCTGAGTTCCTGTGACATATTCTCCCCTCACGTTATTTTTTTTCTGATTAAGTAAAAGTACACTTTAAACTATCATTTTTAGTGTACTCTTTCTATTGTTTTAATGCAAGTGTGTGACAGGGAACTATTAAGCCCCCTCAGACTGAGGAGAGACACATGCAGTCATAGACTGTATGTATGATTATGAAAGACAGGAGGAAGGGGAGTAAAAGCAAACTCCAACTGACACCTGCTCATTAATGTTCCTTTCAAAGACAGCAAAAGACAGTAACTGAGTTCAGATAATGTAAAAACAGTGTGCCAATTAACTTATTTTCAGGATTTGAACTGAAGTTTACTGCAGGTCATACTGACTGATAGTCAAACAGCCAAACTGTGAAAATATTTGACTTTTGATTTTTGACTCACAGTTTTAGTTCTGAAACTTTTTCAGGTTTATACTGTACAAAATGGAGCTTAACGTAGTTAAAATTACAAGCAGTGATGGCATAGTTACCTTGAAAAAGTAATCTGATTACGGATTGCTGATTACTCCTTTAAAAGTAACTTAGTTACTTTACTGATTACTTCATTTTAGAAGTAACTAAGTTAGATTACAAGTTACTTTATTAGTTACATTCAACAGCTGCCGGTGTTGTGCCAAAAAGTGATTTTCGGTATTTGCCAAACAATGATTGCCTGTATTTAAACGGCTATAAATGACTTGTTGACCTATAATTCAGTTCAGTTCAATTCAATTCAATTCAATTTTATTTATACAGGACCAAATCACAACAGTCGCCTCAAGGCACTTTGTATTGTAGGTAAAGACCCTACAATATTACAGAGAAAACCCAACAGTCAAAACGACCCCCTATGATCAAGCACTTGGTGACAGTGTGAAGGAAAAACTCCCTTTTAACAGGAAGAAACCCCCAGCAGAACCAGGCTCAGGGAGGGGGGGTCATCTGCTGAGGGGAGGAAGCCAGGACAAGAGACATGCTGTGGAAGAGAGACAGAAATTAATAATAATTAATGATTAAATACAGAGTGACGTAGAAACAAAGTAAATAAGGTGAATGAAAAGAAACAGTGCATTATGGGAATCCTCCAGCAGCCTAGGCCTATAGCAGCATAACGAAGGGATGGTTCAAGGTCACCTGATCCAGCCCTAACTATAGGCTTGATCCTATAGGAAAGTTTAGTAATCTTGGTGCCTACAACATAACTACATGGCACGTGAAAATGAAATTTGAAAGAAAATATAATATGAAACAAAGCGATTGAGTACCTGGGAGTCACACCCTACGCTGCTGGATGAAAGTCTTGTGAACTACTTTACCTATCGTCTTTTGTGGACTTAAATTGTAAGGTATTGAAATTGTAAAATTACATCCCTGAGATGTAATTTAGACTGAGGCTTAGTGCTATTGGAATTTAACTCCTTCTTAACATGATGAAAAATACTAGCTCTGCCAGAGCTACCGTCAGCGTCCAGGCAGTAAAATATCAAAGAGTTTAATAGAAATCAAATGGAAAAATCAAACAGTTATAAGAACTGAATGTTCCTTGTACAATTACATTCTTACCTGCATCGTCATGTCACTTTAAATGTCCAAACAGTGATTTTAACTAAACTGTTGATTGTAACATGTTTATTAGTGCATGCAGGAACATAAACATATGTCCTTCCAACCCCATGGAAATGAGTACTGTTATTTTACTAGGCCTAAACAAACGCTTCGCTGCCAGTGACCCTGCCAGGTGAGTTTCAAACATCCAGAAACTTACATGTTGCAGCAGCCACAAATGCTTATTAATGAAAAAGAAATGAAAATTTTCTGCCTGCCAGGTCACCGCTGAAACAACTACTAATGTGACCAGAAGCAAACATAATTCATTAAGACTTAATGTATGAAAGCTCTCTTAATCACAATGGTTTTTTAACCTGCATTGTTATGACAGCATACATGACCAAACAGTGAATATATTTAATTTCCTGTAACTGGTAACAAATAATAAATAAAATTGTCCTTTGAAGCTCATCATCATTTTGACTACAAACTGCAGAAATATTGACAGAACGTTCCAGGCCACGTTCACATAAAGGGCAAAAAAATCAAAAATGAAACCATAAACGTGGAACATATTTTAACACTTCTGCTATCAAATTGTGCCCTGGTCTGAAAATCCACACAATTACATCAGTCTGACAGCAGAAGGGTTATTATCATTATGAAAATTCACTGAATGCAAATTGAGAAGAAGCTTTGAATGTCAGTTTGTCAAAAGACTGAAACAGTGACGCTGCTATAGTTACGTATTACACTGCACCACTGAGAAACCTGAAAAATAAAAAATGCATGACTTGTACCAAGGTTGCCAAATTCCAACGTGTCAGAGATTATCAGTAGATGCAGCTGAGCTATGAGTATGAGAAGCCTATATGATATCCTTTCTATCCTATCCACACCTATGTCATGGTTGAAAAATCCTACGTGACCTCCTTCTCAAGCTATCACATTCACCAGATTTTCAGCAAACTTAACCTCTGACCTTGACCTTGAGGTTAAGGTCAGAGGTTAATGTCAGTGAGAGTTGAAATTTTTAAGTGATGCACCTATGGTATCAATTTGAAAGGCTTTAGGTTGTCTTGCTGTTGAGTTATCGTGTTCACAAAATTGAGTGTCCACACCGCCCACCCGCCCAGCAGGGTGACGACAACACCCCATCAGGCCGAAAGGCTGGAAGGCTTTAGATGAAGACGCAAAATTGTCCGTCTTCATCTAAACTGGGTTGAAATGTGAAAGGACAGCTTGTCAAATGACCAGCCCACTGTTGTGAGGTGACAGTTACAACCACTGCATCACCTGATGGGCAAAATAAGTTCTTACCAGGGTTATTATAGTTAACGAAAACGAACGAAATAACGAAAACTGAAATTGAAAAAACATAAATAAAACTAAAAGGAAAAAAAATGATAACTAACTAAAACTGTATTGTGAGTTTAAAAACGAACTAAAATTATAGATAAAATGACCTTCCTTTTCTTGTTTGTCATTTTATTTAAAAGCCTTGTGGATTGATCATTTTTCCACTCTGAGTTTAAGCTGGGAGCGCCGTCAGGCAGTTGTGTGTGCGTGCGTGCGTGCGTGCGTGCACACTGGTCCGAAAAGTAATGTCAGCAGTCTGCCGAGAAGTCCCATATGGAGTTTCTTTGAGTCCAATAATACAGATAGAAGAGTGTCTTGTCGTGATGAATGATGAAAAATGCATGGAACACGTCTCAGTGAGGAAAAAACACCAACATCAAAGTCCACCTGGGAAGCGCACACAAGGCAGCTACGGAAACCGCTCTGAACCGACGGAATCCGGCATTCACCTCCGGAGAAATATGACTTCTCCTCGCTGCCACACAGCCGCAACGTTGTGATGAACCTGTTCCGTCCTTTTGTGTTTCCGGCCACTTTATCAGTGAGAGAATAACAATCAGGAACAATCAATACAAAGACTCACAAATATCAGCAAATTCCTGGAGGGAGCTGCTAAAACTGTCGTAATGGATGTGAGGGAATGAAGAAAGTGAAAAAACAGGGACAAATATGTTTGCAGAACTGAAGCTGTTGTTAATCTGCTGCACTGACGCTGAACTTTATTGGGAGTTTGTTGGAGAAATTATTGAGTTTGTGAGTTCATGTTTTTCTTTGTTTCTCCCTGTTGATGTTCATGTGTGTCCTTAATATTACACACATTTAGCACGTAGTGCTGCTGTCTGTGAACAGTTGGCCGTTGAATATATTTCTTTAAACGGGATCTTTGTTTGAGTCTTTATTACACAAGAGTCACTCTTGTACCTTGAATCTTGCACCTGACAGTGTATGAAAAACTAAACTAATACTGAAACTAACGAAACTAAACTAAAACTAAGCAATAAACCAAAGGTAAAACGAGCAAAACCACTCTGAAAACTAATTAAAACTAACTGAATTAAAGAAAAAAAGAACTAAAACTAAACGATAATGTAAAATCCCCAACTATTATAACCCTGGTTCTTACTGTCCAGAGGCTCATACAAATAAGCTTAATATAGGAAATGTAATTTACATAAACATATTTTTAATATTTTAAAAAATTGTCTTCCAATAATATTAGTCCCTTGTTTGTTTTTTGTGATAGTACAGCTAGCTGTGATATAGATGGACTTGACTGTTAGATATATATACTTTCTTTTCTACTTTTTTTTAAACGTTTTTTTTTTTGTTCTTGATGTTTAACCAACTAAACATAATCAAAAAAGGACATTTTTAAAGGCCAAGAGTATAATATTCACAGACATCAGGTGCTTGGTGGGTCAATATAACAAAACTCAGTTATTTTATATATTCTGAAAATCAACAAGGCAGTTGGGGAATGATCCTCAGAACTCTTGTAACAGCTCCCCTCAGTTCTGTCTAGCTTTATGATGTTGGACTGACATCTTCCTCACTCTCTGTCCAGTGTAGGGTGGGACAAATTACATTTTCATCTTTCTACTTGGTCCAAAACATGTGCATCCCGTACAATGATATCAAATGTGTGTTTGGGCCAACAGGAGAAGGAGGTGACCATCACTATGCCTAACGGTGAAACATCAGTGGCGACGGTTCGAATCTGGAATGAAACAGTGTCCAATCTGACGCTCATGGCTCTGGGCTCCAGCGCTCCAGAGATACTGCTGTCTGTTATAGAGGTACAAAGTAACTCATAGATAGATAGATAGATAGATAGATAAAACTTTAATCCCACAATGGGGAAATTTGCACATTACAGCAGTTCAGTACAGAGAAAAATGAAAAGGATGAGTAAAAACAAATGAACTAAAATAGAATAGAAAAACTATACACATATACATAAGCACTATATACATAAAATATATATCAATATCAATGCACACATATACATATACACACATGTACACACACATCTAAACACTATATACAGATATCAAAACATTATATACATTTGTAGCCGGTAAGGTACACAGCATACACGGTATGCATTATATGGGTGAGTGTAATAAATAAAATGTTTATGGACTGTATGGATAAAGTGATGGCAGTGGAGGTAAAGTGTCCAAGTGACTGAAGACATTATGATGCGTTATACAGTCTAACTGCTGTTGGGATGAATGACCTGCGAAAGCGCTCCTTCCTGCAGCGAGGATGTTTCAGTCTCTGTATTTGTATTGTATTTGTATTGCTTATTGAGATGCAGGTGATAATTATACTTATTTTTCCTGTCCCTGCTACAAACCTCTGTAGGTATGTGGTCACGAATTTGAGGCTGGCCAGTTGGGGCCAGGAACAATCGTCGGCAGCGCCGCTTTCAACATGTTTGTGATCATCGGGATCTGTGTGTGGGTGATCCCCAACGGCCAGAGCCGGAAGATCAAACATCTCAGAGTGTTCTTCATCACCGCCTTTTGGAGCATCTTTGCCTACATCTGGCTCTACCTTATCCTGTCTGTAATGTCGCCAGGTGTCGTTGAGGTGAGGCACCCTCAGTGTGGTTTAGAGGATGAGAGACAGAATCACTGAGCTCAGAGTCAGCAGGAGCAGAGGTGCAGTGGCATCATTTTTTCCACCTTTTGGCAATTTGTTCTCAAATGACCCAACCCTCCAACATGAAAAGAGGTGAAGTGATACAGCTGATGTTATGCGGTACAGGTGATGCAAGCGGTAGTTCTGACATGGAGCAGTTTTTTTCCTTTTAGTTGTTTGTTAAAGAGGATGGGGAAGGTGTGGAGGGAGACATGTTAACATCGCCTTACTTGTAGGGTTGTGCCTGCTGATGGAGAAATTTCCTGCTATTCCTTTTTTTTCTCACACTAGTAATGGTATTACTATTAACTTGTAAATCCAAATTTGACCAAATATTGAATTCATGTTTCCCCATGGGCAGGATGGCCAGGTCATTTCACAGCCAGAAGATTCTGAGATCAAACCTCCTGGTTAGCATGTTCTCCCCGTGCCTATGTGAACACAGTCCAAAGACACGATTGTTAGGTTAACTGGTGGTTGTTTCTGCCTTGTGATAGATTTGCAACCTGTCTATGCTATACCCTGCCTCTCACCCTGTGACACATGGGGTAGGCCCTAGAACCCTCTCCTCAGGACCATTAAGTTGAATAAACTGTTAAGAGGATGGATGGATGGATGGATGGATGGATGGATGGATGGATGGATGGATGGATGGATGGATGGATGGATATTTATATAATCTCCATGTGTGTTTCAGGTGTGGGAGGCCCTGGTCACCCTGCTGTTCTTCCCTGTGTGTGTCATCCTCGCTTGGATCGCTGACCGGCGCCTGCTCTTCTATAAGTACATGGGCAAGCGTTACCGAGCTGACAAGCGCCGCGGCATTGTCGTGGAGACTGAAGGGGATTTGACACCTAACAAAGGCGGCATGGAGATGATCATAGATGGCAAGTTCCCAGCACGAGGGGGCGCTGTGGTTCCTGCTGAAAACTGTGGGGGCGGCACTCAGGATGGGACCACAGGCACTGCGGCCAACAACATTGGAGCGGCAGCAGGAGCCGTGGGAACAGGAGGGGGAGCCAATCTGCCCAACTCCAACAGCACTACAGTCAATGTGGAAAGCAGCAAGGAGCTGGATGAGAGCCGCAAGGAGGTGAGACACAGAGGGAAAAATAGCTTTAGAGAGCAGTCCAGGAGAGTATGTGATAACAAAATCAGACAGTGTCAGTTTGAGAGATTCGGTTACAGTAATATGTTTACCTGACACGCCAGATGGTCTGTTACACAAAACCATCAGAGAGGGCTTCCTTGGAAACTTCAGCCTATTAGATGAGCAAACAATTACCAGAGAGCCAAACATAAATTCAACTGTTTCCAAGGACAGACAGGAGAACAGCAAAAACATCTATCCTATTGAGAAAAGTATTCAGTCTACTCTTTGGTCCTCTTTTAGTTAAATACTTTCCAGCCACCCACTGATTTTGGACTTTTGAAGCCCCAGCGGTAGTGTTTTTGGCCAGTGCCATGTTGGTTTTTGGGAGTCAGAAGTGACCACATGTAGACAAGAGCTTGGAGTGCTAAGTTATCAGATATAATGCTACCAAACGTAGTAAGCCACATTTAAATTGCATGGGTGAAATGCTAAGACATTGTAAAACCTTTTTTTTTTTTTTTGCCAAAATAAAATTCCAGTAAAAATGCTCCAGAAGCCACAGGACTAAGTAACATACCAGCATGGTGTTGATTGGCCTCTGGAGATGGCACAGTGTTGCAGACAAAGCCAGGACAGGATCACTGAACCTGTGTTGTTAAGGAAATATGAAACATTTTGATGGACACTGGTTTCTGTTCATGCCTATATTAACACCATCACTATGCAAACATCTTCCTTCCTTCCTTCCTTCCTTCTTTCCTTCCTCATGTCCTTTCCTAGAATTTTAATCCATTTGGACACTGCATATTGTAGCCTATATAAATTCTGTAATCTCATTTCCCACATTTCTATGCTGGTGAAAATACAGGTTCTGCTGCTGTAATTAGGACTTGACTGATTGGGGTGCAAAATAATAGACCATTTTTCAGCAGGAGGCAGAAAGGTAAATGCAGATAAATGTGGCTCAGTTGAGATTTACATTTCCACAAGTGAAGCATGCATGCTTTATTCTGCAGTTTATAATCTAATTTCAGTCAGCTTCATACTTCTGTAAGTAATCGCTGAGTTTACACAGAAGTCGCCCGTCTGTTTCAGCTGCAAAGGGAATGCAGATGACAATATGCTCATTTACATCTGCTGTGAAAGGGATTAATGCTTCTTACTGCTGAGAAGAAGGCATTTTTCCTTATCTAAACTGAGAATCTATTGACAGTACAAATCATAAAGCCCCTTGAAACGACCTTGTAAATCAAATTTACTTGATTTAGAATTGAGGATGGAAAATGAGAAAAGCTTGAATGGAAATGTTAGGAAAGAGAAATGAACATGTTGATGGTTTAACTGACAAGAATTTAAATAATGAGAGTCAGAAATGAGACTCTGAGGAGGAAACTTTATTAAAATAAAAGGACAGAAAGAACTGAAAGACAAACTGCTGCACAGTTCTTCATCCGCATCATTTTTCTGGCCCTGTTACACAACAAATTTAAATATTCAAATATTTTTAACCTAAAATACACCCAACAGCAGACTTTGGTGTGGTATAGGTGCATCTTTAAGTCTTAACAGTTTAATTAATTTAATTACAGGCTTCTAAAGTTGTTACCAACTTTAACACCTGTACCTGTACCTGTAACCCTCTTCTCTCAGGTTCTGACAGTTTTTGTTGAGGCCTTAGGTGACAAGTTTGAAAAAACTCATATGTACAGAAATGTTTTAAAATTTTGATTACATTTTGCTTTTTTACTCTTTATCTGGCTGTACAGCAGTGCACATACTCAGATGTCACAAGCTGTACTGAAGAAAAGAGTTTTTAAATATAGTAAGAGATCCAGGTAAAACAAAGTGGCCTTGAACCCAGAGGGTTAAACGCTATTCTGCTTGTAATAGTGTGCTAAACTGACTTTGTGGTAAGTGTGCCGCCTGAAAGCCAGCTGAAAGTGTCGAGTGCACTCCACCCCTGCATTTTTGCTATTCGAGTTCACTGTGTGGGCAGAAACTTAATGTAAATGTGAGTGCAGGCAGAGAGCAGCCTCAGTCTGTGGGCTTCACTTCCACTCCCTGATGTTTCATTAAATTAGAGTGGTGACACTTTCAGGACCTCCTCACTCACTCCTCCATTAGATAGTGAGAGCTCACTTACTCTGAAACTTGCCTTAATGCGCACAGAGCACATGCAAGTTACACTGAAAAGGTTTATCTTTTCTTTGTTAACATTCACTCTCTGGGAGAAGACAGAAAAAACAGACCATAAATGCTCGAGTCCCCGGATCCTGAAGGATCTTTGGATCCACATTACTTTGAGACGTCGACTCCCATTTTTTAATTTTAATTTGTTAATTTTTTGTGTGGGACGATAAGATGTGAAACCATCAATTTGGCACTCTCTTGCAACAACAAAGAATCCTTCAAAATGGTCCTGGATCAAGATCCAGATAAACTCCAAAGGTTAATCACTTCATACTGACCGATGCAAACACACCAATAACAGCAAGCAAACAAGCAAATAGAGAAACCAGATCTGAGGCTGAGGTAACATTTCAAAATATTCTCTATATTCCTAAAGTGGGAGCTGCAGCATCCAGAGGGCATGTCAATGTCCTGGGGTTTGATTCCCTCTTGGATCACCTGGTTTTTGTTGTGTTGAGGAAAGGCCAAAAGTGCTGCAAGTTGTTTCATATCATTCACTTATTGTACAAGATTATCAAAATCTGACGCTAAAATTATTGAACCTACTTGCCTAATAAACTGGTGTTGGACTTCTTTTGGAAGCCAAGTCTCCATCATTGTCTACAGTTCACAGTCCTACATGTATCTTCCTTCCCCAACATCATCTTCATGTTTTTGGCTCTTTTCTTCCTTGTAAACAAGACAAAACAAAACAAAAATCTCATCGATGAAATCAAACCTGCACATTTCTGCATATTTCAAGATAAGGCTCACACGTCCCGTTAAAATGCCAGCAACAACCTTTGCTTTGTGTGAAAGAAATATATCCAGAATTACCACATTTGTGTTTGTCTGTTTGTGAATCTGCAGAATACCTGGTGGAGAGCCTGAGTGTGACTGTGTCATCCAGTTATTTTCAATAGAGCACTGAAGTGAAATTTGTGGAGGTTTGGTGCCTTGGTTTTCTGCACCTACCCATACATTAAATGTGTTAAAATGTCATTAAACATAACACTCAAACCTGTTTGTGTAACTGTCTTTGTACAGCAAAGGGGTAATTTATTTCTTTTAACTGATGACATTTTCTTTTTTTAATGCTTGAAAGCTACGGGAGGCTATCTTTTTTTTTTTTTTAAATGTCATTCCTTTTAAAGTCTAAAAGCTTTTTAAGAAATTATTTTGTTGGTTTAATTGTTAAGAAATTCACCCTAAATCAGTCCATTCAGCAGCCCAAGAAACTGCAAGAAACCAAGAGCTCCATCTTGGACTCCACAGGCCTCTGTCAGCATGTTAAATGTTAAAGTTTGTAACAGTACAATTAGAAGGACTGCTGTCTAAAAAGAACATGGCAGCACAGCTTAAGTTTGCAAAAATTGCATCTGAACAAACTACAAAACTTCTGGAACAATATCCTCTGGACAGACAAGACCAAAGTGGAGATATTTGTCCATAATGCACCCTGCCACATTCGGAGAGAACCAAATGCAGCATATCAGCACAAACACCTCATACCAACTGTCAGCACGGTGGAAAAGGGTGTCATGATTTGGGCTTGGTTTGCAGCCACAGGTCTTGGGTATATTGCAGTCAGTGAGTCAACCACAAAGTCCTCTGTATACCAAAGTATTCTAGAGTTAAATTTGAGGCCATCTGTATGAAAGCTAAAGCTTGGCTGAAACTGGGTCATGCAACAGGAAAAAGATCCCAAGCAACAAATCTCCGACAGAATGGCTGAAAAGAAAAGAGTCAACAAATTCCAGTCAGACTCTGACTGGAATGCTGTGGTGGGACCTTAGGACAGCTGTGCATAAATCTGAGATGTATAAGCCTAAAAAAAGAAAGAAAAATCTGAAAACATTTGAATCCTTTACTTTTGGAGGTAGTGAGAGATTCTTTTCTTTTATATGTTCGGAAAAAGGGCTCCATGCTTCTCATGGCTGCAGAAACTGTACGTGACGAGAATCTCTCAGTGTTTGTGTGAAGAGCCGTTCATGCTTTCAGTGTATGTTGTGTCGATTGCACGTTAAGTGCGTTTGTGTCTTCTCATCTCTCCTCCAGGTAATTCGTATCTTGAAGGAGCTGAAGCAGAAATATCCTGATAAAGAGCTGGACCAGCTGGTGGAGCTGGCTAACTACTACGCCCTGCTGCACCAACAGAAGAGCCGAGCTTTTTACCGCATACAGGTAACACACACACACACAGTGTCTGTCTCTCTCGCTCTCTTACTCTCTTAGGCCCTGACGTGAACACACAAGGTTGTCCGGCTCTGTGGGAACACATAAAGTAGTTCAAGGGCTTCTCAGACTTCTAAAAATTATTCTGTACTTTGTTTCTTTTAACCCCTCATCCTCCTCTTCATCTTCCCTAAGGCAACTCGCATGATGATTGGAGCCGGCAACGTCCTGAAGAAACATGCAGCGGACCACGCGCGCCGCACAGCCATAACTGATGAGGAAGCTCCAGAAGAGGACGACCTGGCTGTGTGCAGCCACATCTCATTTGAGAGTCCTCACAGTCAGTGCATGGAGAACTGCGGTGTTCTGACACTGGCTGTTGTGTGTCAAGGTAGCAAAATGAATTACTCATAAGCTTATAATGAGTTCACATAAATAAGAAAAGAGGCTTAGAGCTGCTGTGGTAATAAAGCCTAAAATCTTTCCTTTCTTCAAATTAATATTACATTTGATCTAAACTTGTTATGTCTTTGATCTGGTCTGTGGTCAGTTTCCTCCACTGAACCGAAAGCAAGACATTTAATTACTTGTACAAGTACTTGTAAAAGAAGAAAAGTATTCTGATGATTCACATGAAAGAGTACTTCACTGACCCGCAGTGATCCGCCCAGAGCACCAGTGTTGTTTATTCATTTCACAACCATTTGCTGCATTAGCAAGCATTAAAATCTAAAAAAAATAAATAAATAAATAAAAATAGAAAATAATTTTGACACCATGAACTCACAGCTGGAAGATGAGCTCAGGACTTTTTGTATAATACCACTGCTTGTTTCTGTTCCTCCTAACAGACATTAAATTAAATTCAAACTGTGCTTCTGTATCCCCCATGATATGCTGACCAAAAACAAGATTTAGGTTTCAGATGGTGACACTTGGAGCACTGATGATTTTAAAGAATCCTCTTTAGTTGGATTTACTGAGCAAATTTGTTTGTTGTTGTTTGTTTTTTTAATCATTTGTGTAACTTCAATAAAATACTGTGTGCTCAACAAAATTTAATTTTAAAAAAGTAAATTTAAGAAAAATTTTTGAGTGAGTGCAAATTAAGAACTACCAATTTTTGACCCATCCCTATGTACTGTAGCTTGAAAAAGGATCGCAGTATGAAGGTAAATTCATTAAATTGTTAGTTCTTGTACAGTCAGCACTTGTTGATGGACAGTTATAAATAATCCAGCTGAACAGGAGGTTTCTTTTCCCCCACACACACTCAGATGTCAAAAATCCAGATGCATAAATTTCAGTCTGTAGATTCATGACTAAAACACGTAAGCAGAAAGTATCAATTATTTCTTTCAAATTATTATAGTCATGTTTTCACATGTTCCTTTTTTTTTAAAATCTCCGTCATTAGCATGCATGTACAGTAATCCCTCACTTATCGTTCCAGGACCACCCGCGATAAGTGAAAATCCGTGAAGTAGGGACGCTATATTTATTTTAATACTTATACATTATTTTAGTAGTTATACACAATTTTAAGGTTTTATAAACCCTCCCCACACACTTATACACCAAATATATGCATTACTGTACAACACGTACTACGCATGTGAAGAACGAGTACCGCAAAACCCCGCGAAACAGCGAAAATAACGGGGTAAATATTTTACACTAATATTGATTGAAAACCCGCGAAACAGCGAGTCCGCGAAAAGCGAACCGCAAAGTAGCGAGGGATTACTGTACAGGGCCGGATTTCCTTCTTTGGCCGTGAATGGATTTCGACACTCCTTTAAATAATTGTTTGCATGTTAAAAAAATATGTTTTGCTATACAAGTTATTTGACATTGCACCAAAACTGCAGCAAAGAAAAAGTCCAAATTCATCCAAATTTCAGAACTGATTCCCTCTTTGGACATGTGGAAAAATGTATTTGGCCTCAGTTCTGAAATCACAAAGAAAACAAAAACTGCTGATGAAAAAAGTAACAATAATAAGCCTGTAAGTTCATGCAAAGGACAGAGGTAAAAATTAAAATAGGTGTAAATGAGACGCACTGTTTATACTGTCTCATGATAAGAAACACACTGAATCAGAGCACCACGAGTACAAACATTATAGTATATTTTACTACCTGGTGTGCGCCAAGCGTTCATATACTGATGCAGCTAACAAAATAATCATGTGTAATATGTCCAGTGTATCTGTGTTTTATTTCTGCTGTTTAGGGGGTCTGGGAGAGAACACCTTCTATGTGGACTACAGAACAGAAGATGGATCAGCCAACGCTGGGTCAGATTACGATTACACTGAAGGAACACTGGTGTTCAAGCCTGGAGAGACTCACAAAGAGATCAAGGTAAGTTTAGGGAAGACAAACAGACAAGTGCCCCCTTGCAATTAAAAAAATAGACAGACACATCCTTCCAGTCAGCAAACAGGAAACACCTTTAATCATCCTTTCATTAAAAACAAAGAAATACACAACAAAACACAACACTGAAAGACAAAGTGACTCAGGTGGGGATTATACTTGGTTGGGGACACAGTGCTGCTGACACCACAGATGAGTAGTTGCTTCTTTTATATTACCTCAGAGCAGTTTGCACTCACCATCTGATGATGAAAGTCACATCTCTCAGACCCAAGTGGACCCTAGCATTCTTATGGATGCAGAAACTGTCATGGCCCCAGGCCCGTGGCCCAGTGTTTTGAGTTTTTTTGTGAACTTCTGTTTTGCTGTATTGTTTGGGTTGTGTCTAGGTGTTCTGTTATTTAGTTATTCGTATGTTTTTCTGGTGTCCCTCTGTCCTGGTCTTCCCTGTGTCCCTGTGTTTGGGCCCTGGATACACTCACAAAAGAGATTCTTAATCTCAAGACTTTTTTTCAACAACCATTTTGAGAAGGATCTGGGATTAATAGGGTGTCAGGGAGAATAGAAATACACAGAGAGCTGATTGGGAAACAAGACGCTGTTGAAGGCGGGGGCAGGCAATCTTAAAAAGTGGGGAAAACTCAAAAAGGGAGCAAGCAAAAACACAAGAGACTCACAAACTCAAAATAAAACAGTACGCAACAAGAGAAACTGAACGCACACAGACAGAGGGAGGCACAGACAGTGATGCACAGGAGCGAGAGGGAAACACAATTTACATGTACTCCCTGTTGTCCTTCATAATGTCATCTGAGGTGGGTTTGACAGTAAGGGAACGTCACTCTTAAAGATTTATTGAATTTGTTTTGGATAAGTTGAATCTTTAATGATCCCTATGGGGAAACTGTATGGCTGGTCATATGCATTATGAAATAGATCTGTCAGTTCATCCGAAAAGCTTTGAGCTCAAAGTTGGTGAAGAAATTTCCAATTCAGCTGATTTTTTATTTAAAACTTACATTCAGTAATTTACCAGCTTTGGCAGAGCCAAATCTGGCACAGGAGGAGCTCTTTATGAAGGTACACAAACACACTGCAGGCTTCTGAATAACCTACAGTGTGGCTGTGTAATCTGGGAAGATATCCAAGGAGATCAAAGCAAGGAGAAAGAGGTGGGAGAGGCATAATGAGATACATAATGAGAGTCCCAATAGGAGAGACAGACAAATGCTGTGGAAAAAACAGATTCAAGGATGGAAGAGGAAAAATACTGTTGCCTCAAGGCAGACTGCTACTGCTAATTTAGCTACTACTACATGTGGGCTAATTTAGTTCCTGCTAACATATGAATATAAACCAGAAAGTCGCTGATTTTGTTGACAATTTATGAAGAGATGAAATTATGAACCTAAAATGGAGGAATTATAGAGAGAAACATGAGAGTTGAAGAATCCTGCACTGTGGGGGAAAAGATGGCAGTTTTCACCCACCTGCCGCCCAAAGGGTCAATCAGCAGCAACACGCGTCAATCATGTTGGTGAACTGCTGCAGCGTCACCATACAGATCCATGGATTGGTGGACATACTAACTTATTTACTTATTATTTACAGTCAAGATGTAGATAAGTGAGGTTATTGTGGGGTTTTGGAGGTTGGTGGGTTGGTGGGGGTTTTTTGTTTGTTTGTTTTTTGGGGGGGGGTCAGCTTGGTTAGCAGGCTGCTTCTATAAACTGTAAGGCTCCAACAAAAAAAAACACAAATTCCAATTAGTGCTAATCTCCAAAGCTGTGTCTCACAGCATATTGTTTGTTAGATGAAACAATGCAGAGAGCACAAACACAACAGAGAGGTCCAGTTCAACAACTCATATTAGTGGAAGTGAAGCCTTGCAAACACTGATTGGATCCAGCTGCCTGTGTCAGTCATAGCAGTCATGTCTCCCTAACTTAAAGCTTAACAATATCCAAAAGTCACGCTCAAGAGGTTTTTACAGGTTTTTGGCACTTCCATGTTGGATCATCATTTTCAGCCCTGGGGTTTGGTGTTTGTGTTCACAACTGCTTCGTCTGTGTGGTGCCGACTTATCTACGCATCATAGTCACGGCAGCTATGATGTGAATTATCATGGAATTTGCTCAGTGCTCTGGTGGGAAAACATGACAGCACTCTGGATTGAGCCATTTATGAAATTGTAGCTTTGTGAAAATGTGCACGCGCGTAGTTGAAGTAAAGTCTGCATGGGGAAAAATAAACCTTTAAAACTTCTTCTGAAGGAAAGTCAACAAGCAGATGTGAACACAGTTTTTGTATCTTGGTTAACACTGAAATTAAAATGTCAGTCAGTCCAGTTGTCCTATTCATTTAAACAGAAGCTCCCGTTAACCCAAAATAACTGAGCAGAGGTGTCACCAAGCTGGCTGCTGAGGGCCGAAACCTGCTTCTAGAAGGAATCTGCATAAAATTGATACATTCATAGACGAAAACCTTTTTTAGGCTCCTGTGTTTTTCTCACTGCTTAATTTTTCATATCAGTTCTGCATTTTATTTTTAGATACAGCTGTTATATTTTGAAAATGATTTTTTTAAATATGCAATTAAATGAAAGTGGTTTGTAATGCACAAAGTTTGAAGCAGTTCAACTGGACTGATAATCAAAGTTCCTCATCTGTCACTACAGATGTTCAAAAACATTGGAATCAAACAACACAGTAAGGAGTTTTTTCTTAAATATGAAACCAAGAATGTTACCTTTATGTGTTATATGCTTTGTGTATTAAAAGGTGCTGTGGTAATCTCTGCTTAGTAAGATCAAAAGAAGTGTGGATAAGTGGAGAATGGTACAATAGCCTGAAGTGTCACATAAAAGAAGCGTGGATATTTTATGAGTGAATGGATGGCCAGATATTACAAAGGTCAGTGCCATCCTTTTCACCGGCATACCAGATTTCATCGAACGCTGTTCCAGTTAGAAATAAGGAGGGAAACCAATTAAACCCTCAGCTGTCCACCAGAGCTCCACTTTCTCTGTCTGTGTCCTATCAGTTCCACTGTGTGACAGTCACTGCAGCTCACAGAGCCAATAACAGGTCTCATTGTCTGAGTGCTTTGTTGTAATGAAAAGTCATAATTGCTGTGTCAAAAAAAGGAGACAATCGTGAGTTATGAAAATGTGTCTCCTCTTTGTATTTGCCTGATTACTTAAGTTGCAAAATCACATTTGATCATTAATTTTCTATCTGCATTATTTGCAAATAGCTGAAGTCTAACTGGCTGCTATTCTTGTAGCCTTACACAAAGCCACACACAAAGTTTCCTTCTTCTGTTCAGTATGTGGAATAGAAATTAAATTAACTGTCGCTTCACATTTGCTGACTGAATGAAGGCCCGTGCTGTATATTAAGTAGGCAAATCAGCCCCATTAGTAACAGAGATGAGACATTCAATTATAAAACACAGCCTTGTATTAGAAATGACACAGGAGAGATGCTGTTGTCTGAATCAAATAAACACTCCGGGGTAGTCTTTCATCAGCGAGGGAGTTGTAGTTTGATGATACCTGAGTCATCATTCCTTTGCACCTTTATTGCCAATAAATAGGATTTCATGAAGAAAAGTTTTGGTTTGCAGATGTCTTGGCAGTTAACAAAGTAAAAGTTCATGATAACAAGTACCAGAGACAGCAATACTTGTTGTACTGTAAGCAAGGCTATTCTAGGTATCTAACATTAAACTAACAACTGAAAGTGAAACGTGAAGGTAAAAGTGAAATGATATTGTGTGCTTGGCTGCCGGTATAGCTCAGTGAGTTGAGCTCTCTGTCCCTCCTTCCCTGTCTGCTCTTCTGTTCTGTAATCACAATAATAAAGATGCTCACCAAATAAAACAAAATATACAGGACATATATTTAGCTTTGGCCTTTGTTATATTGGTCAAATATATTATCACAACCAGCCTGACAAGGTTTGTTACATTTATAATCTGAGAGTTGGGATCTGTACATGACTGTGAGTCAGATTCCTTTACAACGGTTTGTAATGTGATCTCCATTCACCGTAATCAAACACACTCCATAATATAACACTTAAAATTAAAACTAACTCTGAAACTAATAAACTAAAAAAATTGACATGAAACAAGCAAACTCACGATGCAAACTAACTGAAGCTGAAATGCACTCTAAATACAAATTAAAAACAAATTAAAATTTAAAAAAACTGTAGTAATTCTGACTGTAACAAACAACCACTACAAAGAACAAGATAATAATAACTGTTATTTACATCAAAAGAGAAATTATTCTGTACTGGTACCTATGGGTAATTTAGATAAAGGGAGGGAAAAAATTACAAACATTTTAAGTACTGGGTGCCTACAAGGTAAATAGAAGAAGGGATAAATAAACTGTACATAAATATTTGCTTGGGTCTATATTTAAAAAAAACATTGTGTTCCTTAACATTTCTATGCTGATGATACCCAGATATACTTGCCACTTAAACCAGACACCAACTCCTCCATAATTCCTGAACTTGTTGTTTGGCTTTCACAAAATTTAACCTCAATGAAAATAAAACTTTAATGATTCATCCCACTAACTGACAGGCAGCTACACTTCCCATAAAATTTGGCCCCCTGGCATCATTTTTATAACCCTCTGGGGTGCAAGGACGCACCGGTGCATCAAAATGACATCGCCGATTTAAGAGTCTCCATTTCAACAGGAATCGAAAGTGCAGACTTCAGACTACTACCAGTTTTTAAATTGTGTTGATAGGCTAAGTAAAACTAGAGTTATGCCTCATAATCCATGCTGTACTTTTTCCAGTATATTGTCCTCCCGTGCGATGCGTGTTTTGTGCAGAAAGAAACGGCAAAAACAGGAGTTTCATTAACAGGAAGTGCTTCCTAATAAAAACAAAACAAACTAAATTCCAACAACCCCTCTCCTAATGGTGGAAAAATGCACCATATCAATCAATCAGAAAATTATATGGTAACATGATGCATTTGGTTGCATTTGGCTCCTCAGGAACAGGTGAAAAAGTAGTAAAAGACACAATATTGATGGCAAGTTTTGCCTGTGATGGGCCCCTCAGTCTTCTGGAGGACAGAAACTGTTTTTTTGAGGTGGCATAAATAATTTGTGTGGCATCTTAATGTGAGTCCTGATTGCTCTGCAAATAGGTGTACTGAAAAACATCTGAGGCCTTGCATGCATGTTAATGTGAATAGTTGCATACAACTTTATTGTTTACTATATTTTTACATAAGTTTTGAAAATTAACAACTTATATTTGCATTTTAAGTTCTAAAAATAATTTGTTAAGCATGTTTGTGGTTTTTACAGTAAAAAATCAATCTCACTTTTTTCTACTTGGATTTTATGTTTTTATGTAATTTTAAGCCTAATGTGTTAATACAGTATGTTAAAATGAAATATACAGTCACATACATGAGGTGGTACTAAGGTCAACTATAAAGGTACAAACAAAAGTAGTCAAAAACAGCCAAATATCCCCAGGACCCCAGAGGGTTAAACCTTAGGTAAAGAATCTCTGTGTTATTTTTTTTTTTTATTCTTTTCTTAAATTTGTCTTATAGATCAAATCATTTGTTGAAGCCAATTTTTTCCAGTTAAGACTTTTAAATAAATTTAGACCATTTCTTTCTGACCTTAAGAAGGTCATTCATGCTTTTTTTCACAGCCAGACTGGATTACTGCAGTTATACTTTGGACCCAGCATTATGTGCAGTAACACAACATTAGTCAGATGGAAGTTCAAAGTAGCCTAGGTTGTGTTTTCCCTGTAAAAGTAAAAGTTTAACATAACTGCTTCACATTTTAGTTCAACAAAAACTAAAGTAACTAAGTAATTTAACACTTCAGGAGCTGCACGATATTGTCAAATAATAACACTGAAATATATTTTCTACCTAGGATCTTGTGTCTTGGGTCGGGCTTTCTAACCAGGTGCTTAAAGCCTTGCTTTTCCACCATGTAACTGCATCAGTAACTTACAACCATGCTCCTTCTGTCATATGAAGTGCAGCTAGCGAGTGCACCAGCGATGCTCAGTGGAGTCATTTGTTTTTGGGTCACACATCACCTGCTTCTAGCTTGTCCTCCTTTGTAGGCTCGTGTGTTTTGCCTTGGGTGGTGAAACACATATGTTTCCACATTTAGCAGGAACAGATTTCTTGCATATTTTGTAAAATACTGTGTTTTGTTGGAGGTTGTTTATGTAGCTTTAGCTTTAGGTATTACATCGTCATCAGAGGCAGCTCTTGCTCTCAGACATTCCTGGGTTTCTCTCCTTGTTGTGCACTCTAGGGAATGTAAACACATGGCATTGCTTGTAAAAAATTATGGTGGTATTATTGCAAACAATATAATATGGCACAAACCTAGTATCTCTATACTAGGTTTGTGCCATATTATATTGTGCCATATTATATTATATACGCATATGGTAACAAGTAAAAAAGTATTTTTTTTGCAATTACCATATATGTACAGGTGTTTAGCAGAAGGGATAAAAAGAAAGTGTGCACCTACAGATCACTCAGATTAAAAGCAGACGGAAAGAATTAGAGAGTAGAGAATGAACACAGAAGAGCATTTGGCAGTTAAAGAGCCTGATATTTCCCTACGGCGGTGGACCAAAAACAAAGCCATCATAGTGCTGCACTTTATTCCACTTAAACTAATGCAAATTATAATTTTTTAAGTAACTATTGCCTACATTTACATTTGTTTTAACACTTATTGCATAAGATCAAATTTAATATGGATTTTTTTTATCCATATTCATCGCAAAAACAATGCTAAAAGAGAATGAATATTGGACTTATATTTGTTTGGGGGATATAAATACAGCTCTTTATGAATGATAATAATGCTCCATGTCTCCTGGATGCGTGAAATTTTTTAAGTGTTTGTTTCTTTTGCAAGAGGAAGCCATATTTATACATTTCATCTGTGCATGTGGCAGCAGGTCTGAACACACGGTGGTTCCTTAGATTATAATACTGTCATAATCTGATTTGGGAGTGCCCACCTGTCTCCTGTTAATGTGCGGTGACATGAGTGGATCATAAAAATCTCATAAAGCTGACTACAGAGACAGTAGTCTCTGAGGCAGATGACTGCTACTCAATATTCACCACAGCCATCTAGACACACCGACATTACACTCAAGCATCCTGAGTGTCACGGTGTGTGGAAGCTGACCATGTGACATGTGTGGAGGTCAGGACCCAGTTGCAGGACTCAGGCAGACAGAGACAGTGAGCCTTTATAAGATAAGATAAGATAAAACTTTTATGATCCCACGACGGGGAAATTTGCGCATTACAGCAGCTCAGTATAGAGAAAAATGAAAAGGATGAGTAAAAAACAAATGAACTAAAATAGAATAGAATA
>JASGAU010406248.1:0-25879 GCA_030220045.1 Australoheros facetus
GGATTAAGGTTAGAGGAACAGTTGGCCTGATGGTTTCCTCCCATCTTTACCTGAAGGCCGGCTCGCTGGCTAATTCACTGTGATGAAGGTACTCACACAGCAACTGGAAAACAACTGCAGCTCATCCATCTGAGAGCTGGAGGGCAAATCTCACTGGAACCTGCTGCAGGTGTAGAAGCGGCTCATGTCCTGCTACAATGAACCCTCTGATACTGCAAAGTGAGGGCTACAGTCACAGCTGCAGTCCAGTGGAAGCAGCTCATGGAGTCGTCTGAGAAAAGAAACACTTATATTGCTTCGTTATATATTTGTCAGAAATAACTTCCTGTTCAGGTAGATGTGCCATTTTTGCAGCTGTGACCTCAACACAATGATCTGCACATCAACATCACCTGCATACAAACAAATGAAGTACATGAAGTACATCAACACCACTACATGTTTACATCTTTCCACTGTTGCGCGTCTGTTTGTGCAGCTGAAATATTTGTGTCCATTCTTGCAAAGTGAGCGGATGGTACATCAGCACACACGGATGACTGCTGACAAATAGCTCATTAGCAATCAGAACAAGACGCCTGGGCTGAAAAAGAGATCTCTCTTTCACACACACACACACACACACACACACACACACACACACACACACACACACACACACACACACACACACACACTCTCACTCTCTCTCTCTCTCTGTTTTCCCATGTGGCTAAGCACTTCCTGAGTTCTTTGGGGACCTGCTGTCACTGATGTGGAATCTGTATTTAGAGTGTCACACTAAGCTGTGGCGAAAGGTTAGGGAACACACACATATGCGCGCACACACACATGCACACACACAAATGCTGTGTGTAGACAGTGTAGATGATTGTGATCGTGGCTGGCGGATGCTGGAGCTGTTTAAAGAGGCCTGTCATTTGGTTTCAGCTGTGATAATGACACCCAGGTGCTTATTCTAATGAGGTGTGAGTGTTTTTATTTATTATTTATTTCCAGTTTGGTGAAAGGGCGCGCGGCAATCATCACATTTTTAAGCTAAAATTAAACGCCGCTGCCTTCACTGTTAAAAACTGTTAAACTATAATCAGATGCAGGATTGTAGCCAGAAAATCATTTCAGCCTGGTGCGCGTGGCAGGGGGTTGCATTAGAAAGCTAATGCTAATTATCTTGCTAATGCTAACTAGCTTGCTAATGCAAAACACTAAATGCCGCCCAAGCTTGTTATTTGACTGATGGTGAATAGTTTGATTGATAATTCCTTTTGCATATAAACCAGCAGAGTTACACACATATCACACAAACATGTCGCAGAGCAGCAGAAATCACATAACGAGCGCACACAACAAAAACATTACAATCCAGATGTTTTATCAATTCAATTAGCTGCTAACACAATCACGATTTTGATGCAAGCCACTAACTACGACAACAGGAAGTGACATCACTTTGTTGGGAACGGTAGTTTCTTTTTCTCCAACGCCAAAAAAAAAATTCCCCCCAAAAATAAAAATTCTCCAATGCCGCTCACAGTTCCCGGGATTTTATGGTTAATAGGAAGCCCAACATTATCCTTCGGTGAAAAAATACCATAATACAGCGATCTAGTTTGGGAAAACCAATCAGAGTCTGGTCTCAGTGAGGGGGTGGAGGTGGCGCAGTGATTGAAGAGTTCTGATAGCGAAACGATCAACCGCGGGCTAGAACCCAGAGTCGTTATATTCAGATCATATTTACTGTATTTCTGATGGGGAGATGTCTCAGAAGTAGTTTCAGTAAGAAATCGGTTGACAGACGTCAGAGAAAAAACGATGGACGATGAAAAGCTTGTTAGCTCTGCGGCTTTGAAGATGCAGTAGAGTACAGCCGGGTCCAGTGATGCTTCAATTACAGCATTTCTTCTTTATGAAGCGTATTGTTCTCTCATTGTTCTCTCATTGTTCTCATATTGTTCTCATATTGCGCACAGGTGCTGAACACATACGGTTACTCACTCATCCTTTTTTAGTGCTTTTAAATTGAATATCATGTTGATTGAATGAAACCCAAAGAAAGATTTGAAAACTAAACTGAAACATAATTATTGGTGCTTTTTATATAAAAAGGCATAAAAAGCCTCAGTTTCATACTGTGTGGAAGCAACATCTCAGGAATGTTTCAGGAATTTCCTTCATATTAGGCACAAATATTAGGAACGTAACATTGGAATGAAGCAGGGACTGCTAAGAATTTGGTGGTCAAAGGTCAGGGCCACTGTGACCTCACAAAGTACATATTTGGTTAAGAATGTATCTCTAATTATAACAAAAATTCAAACAAATATGTAATAGGGTAAAACAATGATAAGCATGAATACAATGCTGACCCAAATTCACTGATTGCATCATTAAAGCAAAGTTTTATTTTATGAACAGTTCCAGATGTGCAGAGTTTTTAAACGTTTGCCAAATCTGAGCAGTTCTCACATTAAACTCATCACTGCAAACAAACATGGCCTGAAACACACGCTGCTATTTCTGTCTGTGGTTTATGGACTCATATCTGAACTCTGTGGCAGAAGAATAAATAAAATGAAATGAATTTTAATCACCACGGGCTCGGACCTTCCATCCATCTAAAGCTGTTTGTTTATGTTCTGATGCCATTTGTTTCTGCGTGTAAAGCACCCGGGGGGGTGGACTTATTTTTTATTATGCTCGTGTAACAAATATTCTAAGATGAAAAGTTCAAAGCAGCTATTTATGCCGGGGTCAAGCTCAGGGAGGCCGGTTTCAGCTGCAGAGAAACCTTAAACTGAGAATCTGCATAATTTATTCTAATATTATTTTTCTCGTGTCAACAGAGCTTTTAAATAGAAATCTAAGATTTTTAAATTTGCAAATTCAATATGAATACCTCCAGTCTGTGTTGCTACAAAGGCCTGTGATATGTTAAAAAGCTCGAACCCGTCAGGCGGTGATGGCAGGAACATGCGGCCTCTGCGTTCACCCTTTTCCAAAGAGCTGAGATCTCACTGATTGTTGAGCTCTCTCCAGTGAGCACCTGCTAAACGTGAGGCTGGAGGTGGTGAGTGGTATCCAGGAAAGGTTACTGTGGGCAGGACACAGGACAGGAGCCACGGACAGCTTAAATGCCCGTCCATTCACCCTGTAATTCTCCCTGACACTGTGTGTGTCGGTGCGAGGAGCATCAGTGCTGAGCCACTCGAGGTGAAAACCGCCCGGAAACAAACAAGTGTTATTATTTCTGTCCCTCGTCTTCCTCACGGTGGCTTCAAAATGTGAGCCATCAGAACGCTAACGCGACCATCGGTCTCTGAAGTCTTTGTGCGTCTCTGCGGGGTGACTGCAGACAGACGAGTGTGACATTGAGATGCAAAGAGAATTACAAGCTAAACAAGGAAACATAAAAGTGTAAATCACTTTTACAAGGTCAGCCGGCCCAGCAAGGTTTCATCTGTGCGGCTTTCACTTGATCTTCAAAGCAGAGATTTGGCTCTGATACGAGCGCCGCGTTCAGTCTTTGAGGACGATCTCGATCTGTTATCGTCCACTCGTTTTTACAGCCGTCACATTTACATCATCATTCAGTTTGTTTGTGCTTTGGCAGTACTGATCACTAATGAAGACGCACTGATGTGGTGATAACGTTATGGAGGCCGATGACTCTTATTTCTGTTTTTAGTTGTCAGGTGGCCGATTCTGACCCACGATCTGACCACCAAACTCTGATTTTACTGTGTAATATCAGCCGTCATAAGGAAGACGATGAAGACTTTGTCCCTGCTGTGGTTGTTGCCGTCTCCTCGGCACTGACTGCTGATGGAAGTTAAAATGGGAAACTGGGAGACTTTGTATAACGGGAACAAAAACAACTGTAAGCTGTGGAAAGCGAAGCTGGGAAGTCCAAACAGCTCAGATACACAAGCGAGTCAGAAAGAAGCGAAGCCACCGGGCTGAGGGTCCCAGCCACTGAAGAGCAAATTCAGTGTTAACGAAGAGATGAGCTGTCAGCGCGTCAGAGGCAGGAAAAGAGAAGGCGTCCGGGCGGTGTGGAAAACTGTGGGGATGTGGAGCAATGAGGGAATTTGTGTAGCCTGAAGAGATGAGATGAAGGAGACGTGAAGTGACAGAAGGAGGAGGAGAGGCGCAGAAGACGCTGGAGTCTCTGTGAAATGAAAAATGACTGTCCTTTTCACCTTGTCAGCTAATCCTCCATGAAACAGCATGCAGCCTCTGCTGTTACATCATTCCTGTAATGAAATACTGCTTTATTATTAATTATGGACCACAGGTTCTTATTAGTTTCTTAATGGTAGACCAAAATGTGTGAATTCAATAAAAAGCAGAGCTGATAGGAAATATTAGAGAAATCTCGGTCAGCTTCTAGTGTCTGGAATTCAGAAGAATTCTGAGTTTATATTTATTACTGTCTCCATCCCGAGCTCATCCACGTAACAAATCCCGTGTTATCATTTTCCATTTGAACTCATGTTTAAGGAAGCAGTCTGAGGTGGTCTGAGCTTCAGGCTGTGCTGCAGGAGAACGCTGCCATCAGGAGACGGGAACACTGGGGTCATAAAGGGAAGGACGTGGTCAGCAACAGCACTCAGGCAGGCAGTTGTGTTTAAGTGACGCTCAGTTGGTACTTAGGTGAGACATAGTGCACCAAGAAAATATCCCCCACACTATTACAGCATCACCAGCCTGTACCGCTGAGATGAGGCAGGATGGAGCCGTGCTTTCATGCTGTTTACACTCTGGCTGTGCCACCAGTGTCACAGCAGAAACACACACTCATCACACACACTCCTCAGTCCTTCATGGTCTTAGCTGACACCAGTGGCCGCCGCTGTGGTCTTCTGCTGCTGGAGACGGTCTGCTCCACGGTGTCGTGTGTGTTCTGAGATGCTCCTCTGCATCCTCGCCTGTAACAGGTGATCGTGTGAGTCACTTCCTGTCACTGCAGAGCAGCTGTCCTCCTCTGAGCATCAACGAGGCGTTTTCACCCAGAGATCTTTGGCCCCGGCCTTTGTTTTATTTATTTCTTTGAGACCGTTCTCTGTAAACCCATGAGGTCATTTACATGCTGCCTTGTGATTGGCTGACTATGGCAGCAGTTCTGTAAATATATCTTGTGGAGTAATTTTGTTAGTGAGCTGACTAAGGTGCCACAGCAGCACAGACGGCAGTTTAGCTTAAAGCAAATCATTAATTAAGAAATAAAGAAGCTCCTGTAACAAACTATAAAAAGCTTTGAGACTACCACACCTAATTTCTGAGCTGTGAAACAACAATTAAGCTAATCAGTGTTGTAAATCTGACATTCAATATTTAAAGAAAGCAAAGTAAAAAAATGAGGTGTGAAACATTAAATGCTTCAGGTATTTGCTAAACATTTAATATTCTTGTCTGCTCGTCTAATTTTCCGTTTGTGCCTGCAGTCACTTTAACAGTCCTTAATGAAAGTGGATCAGATATCAGTTAAATCTGAGTTTACTTATTAACGTGCAGCGCTGCAGCTAAATGGATTTCTAAGGCGGTCCACGTGGATTTGAATCTCAGTAAATCCATTAGAGACTGACCCTCAGCTTAGAAATGTCTGTCCCTAGGTGCAGCACGCCAAACAACCAAACTAATGCATAACCAAAACTCCTCTTAGGCACATTATGAAAGTTGATGCAGCTGAGAGTCAGAGAGAATAAATTAGAATCGGTAAACGAGGAGGCAAAGCTGAGAGATTAGCAGAGACAGAGTGGATAAAAGGGAACGAGAGGGAAGGAAGTGAAACAAAGTGCATCTGTAGGGAGGATACGTCTGTCCTATAGGAGAGAACTGAGACCGCTGAGAATGCTGGGAATGAGAGAGGGGCCGGGGGCCGGGGGGGAGTTGTTGGGAGGGCAGAGAGAAAGCAGGAATGACGGCACGGCTCAAACAAAAGTATCACATGGTGGAAAAGAGAGACGCCACAAAAGACTCACAAAGATCAACAACTTAGCAAAGAAAATAAAAATGATTTAGAGCCAGAAGAGACGTTGTTAATGAGACTGGAGATTTCCTCTGCATAATAGGAGCGCGTCTCATTGTGTCTGAAATGCTGAATAGATGCAGGAAGGAAAGAAAAATGCTGACAAATTCTTCGGCAGTGCCTTTGGTTTCCTGTCAGAGAAAGGGCGCGAGGAACATGGCAGTCACGTCTCATTCCACAACATTATTAGATCTCAGTCTCTGCACTGTGATTGTTCTTTTATATGCATCTCTAAATATTTCAGAAGGACAGGTGCATGGGCATCTTTGAGATTGTGGTTATTTCTGCTCCCTGATGATCGCTAATGGCTTCAATTTCAATAATGTAGCCTTAATAGGTCTCACTTTCTTCTGCAGTCATTTGGTAATAGTAGTCATTATGCTGTCAGCTCCTACCTGGCTCCACAAAGCATCAATTGTGCCTCACAGTTTGCACGAGAACAGAAAGTTTGAGTATAACTGACTGAGTGGATGCTGGTTTATGCTGACCCAGGATCAGTCAGTGGACTCATTCAGGGTCTCCTGCAGGTGTGGTCCAGGTTAATGGATTCAGCTTACAGTTTCAGATGTGATCCTTCACATATACAAACCCTTCACAGTCTGAACACGTGGATTATGAGCCGCGGAAGATGAGTTTGTTTTCTTTATATGCATAATTGATTTGTGTGCTGAGAGATTTGGCTTTGGCTCTTCACTCTGCTGATATAATCAAATGAAATGTGGAATAAAGTGGGTGATATTGAGCTGCTGAACCTGTTGAAAAAGAAAATATATGGCGTTATTGTTTGTCGGCCCGAACACTGTGATACAATATTGTGATTGTATTGTTTGGGGAGGTCTCTGATGGAGTCAGCCAAGGTGGGTTTCACAGGTCTGGGATTGATTTCACTCCCATTTCAGCTCATTCAATAAGTGCGTTTTCAATAATAGCTGAAAATTATACAAATAGAGAAAATGTTTGAGATCAAGTAATTGACTGTTTGTTCACTTATGCTAAAATGCTAATGTTAAACCACACCTATCAATACACAGTAATAACACACAGTTTGATGCAGTGCATGTGGACCCCTCAGGTGTGCATGTGCAGCTCTGTGTGGACTGTACGACTGCACATGCAGCAGGAAACATAACGATATCTGAGGAAGACGCTGCCATAAATGGGAGGAGCTTCAGTCTGTACAGTCTGTACTGTATGTGCAGCAAATTCCCATCTATGACATCCAGATACAGTATGAAGTTCCATATTTTCCAGATATCGTGTGCCTTAACTTCCTGCTGTGCTTTGGATGGGAAGTCTGACTGCAGGCTGTTGCAGAGCTCGTGGAACACACGCCTGATTCAGCTCAGTCTGAGAGTAGCTGTGAAGAAAAATGAGACAAAGTAACAGCTTTGCATGGGAGCCGTTGTTTCTGAGTGTGGGGGGTGATGTGTCTCACCTCCATGACAAGCTGACATCCTAATTCTGTGTCAGCTGACCTGTTGGCTGTAGAGGTCACCAGGAATTCATCATTACAGCACTGCAGATGCTTTAAAAATGTGATGTTAGTACATCGGTAATTAAAAATAACATTTCACTAAAAGCCAGAAAATTTCAGGTCAGCTTCAAGATGGGAAAGAAGGAAGCATCAGAGTTCCAGCTGCAGCAGGGAGGTGGGACCCCAGTGGGACCTCAGTGGGACCTCAGAGGGACCTCAGAGGGACCTCAGTGGGACCTCAGTGGGACCTCAGAGGGACCTCAGAGGGACCTCAGTGGGACCCCAGTGGGACCTCAGTGGGACCTCAGTGGGACCTCAGAGGGACCTCAGTGGGACCTCAGAGGGACCTCAGTGGGACCTCAGTGGGACCCCAGTGGGACCCCAGTGGGACCTCAGTGGGACCTCAGAGGGACCTCAGTGGGACCTCAGTGGGACCTCAGAGGGACCTCAGTGGGACCCCAGTGGGACCCCAGCAGCAGAGGTGAACTCGAGGTTTGGCTAAAACAATCTAAATTCAGGATGCAGAAGCCCAAATATCCTGACTTTTTATCTCCAGTGATCACAGAATGATCACTCTCAATAATGCAGCTTAATTATGTTACACTCTGTGCTTAAACCAATACAGACACACACGGCTGTAATTCATTATTTTAGTGTACAAATGAAGAGACGAGTACTTGTAGGCGTTCAGACTGCAGTGAAGCTCCTGCAGATTTTGGCTGCTGGTGAATGAATGAGAATAAAAATGCATTAACTTGAGATCCAACAACAATCAACTGGTTTTCTTAGAACAGTCCAAGTCAGATATGATAGCTACAGTGTCCATATGCAGGACACATGGTCTTGTTGCAGCTACCCTCCCCCCATATATCCAACTGAAACCCATCAGACCCCCCCAGTGTTTCTTTAACTGTGCATGGCTTTACACTCAGAGAATATTAATAGAATTTCAGCAGAGATTCGGATCTAATGCGCTCTGCCAGCAGTGTATCAAACTGACGATCAATACGTTCAAGTTGTGCATCTCTCTGAGCCTGGCCGTATGTCAAGAAAGGGAAATAAGATCCAGAAGCATGTTACTTTCTGAGGCTTTTCAAATCTTTATTTCATCTGGGGAAACTTCCTGTGCAGGGTGGACGTGCACCTCCAGCAGTGGTGGGAGAAACAGAAGCTTTCTGATGGAGGCCTCAATTTAGGTGTACAATAAAATGCTCCTGATGTGGGATATGTAGCTCAGTTTGATTCAGATCCTGTCAGATGTGACACAAATGTAGTTCAGTATCCTGATGCTGTGCAGCTCTGCGATGAGCCTGCTCTGCACGTGTTACCATCTTTCTGCAGTGCTACACACTCCTCTGCTCCTAATGAAATTTTAAAATATCAATCACATGGTTAATTTCATTTCCAGCAGTGACGAATTGCTTCTTAGTGCAAACAGTTCTGTTTTTGCTTCATTTCAGCTCTTTAATAGAAACACTTTTGGAGATGCAAGTAAAGAAAACAGCAAAGGTCGTTTTCATGTGACGTGTTCAGCAGATTCGGTATCAGCCGTGCTTTATGCTCTCCAAGTAAGCCATCATTGATTTCAGCATGAGCAGGTACTTCAGGATTTCTGAAGCTCATGAAGGACTCATTTAGATCCTGATTGACTCTGACCTTGTTCAGCAGATAGGATGTGTTCTCCAGCCAGATGTGGCCTGGCAGCTGTTTACTGGTCACTGCAGAAACAGCTGAAATATGAAGCGAAGCTCAACACTTCAGTGTGATCACAGGCTTCTCTCCCACTCAGCTGCAAAGACGAACTGTGTGAGGAACACGGGAAAGAGCTCAAAGGGTGAGAGAAGCATTACATCAGGCAATGTTGGAGGAACTCTGGGGAACCTCTGCCTGCAGCTATTTTCATATTTATGTCATGAACTAAAATTTCAGGCATGTTAAACAGGGAAAGCCTACGCTTCATCCTAAACACGAGAATTGAGTTCTTCAGCATCAAGTAGGGCCAACTGATGTAGTTCAGCATGAGCAGGTAGAGTTTGGTGCTTCCCACTCTTCCTTGTGAAGAAGCAAGAGCAGAAAACAGTGATCAGCCTGGAGTTTATGTATCTATGATGATACTGAGACAGAGCCAGGCCGCCTGATCATCTGCAGCAGACCTTTGTAGGAAGTCACTGAACCTTTGGCACATTTCACTGTTTGGGTCAGAAATCACCATCACTGGGGTTAGACTGGGCTGGTGCTGGTGCTGGTTTGGCCTTCAGATCCGCCTCAATTCTTAATGGCACAGATTTAAAAAAAAGGTGCTGGAAGCATTTGTCATGGATTCACGGCCATACTGAGATGATGGCGTCACACAGGTCCCATCCCAAAGGTGCTCTGCTGGATTGAGATGTGATGATTGTGGAAGCCACGTGAACCCAGTCTGATGCCAACAGCTCTGCTGCTTTCAACATTACACCACCTTTCTTCCCCATTAAGATGCTCAGTGTGAACTTCATCAGAGCATCTTGACCATGTCTGCATGCCTGAATGCTCTGAGAGTTAATTGACATGTTTTGTGTTTAAAATGTAAAAAAAGTAGAAATTCCACCAAAGTCTGTGAAACTGAGTCAAATCAAGCATAAACTCAGCGATCACTTTATTAGGAGCACCTGCTCATTCATGGCTTTATACAGTCAGCCACAAATGTGGCAGCAGTAAAAAAGGGAGCATCCCATCAAACATAAGAACAGAGAAGAAATGCACTCTGGGAGTTTGCTCACGGCATGGTTGCTGCATAGTTTACTCAGGATCTTGAGGATAACCACTCTATACCACTGTGAATGTCTCAGAATTCACATCATGTCCAGACCTGAGGCAGACTTGGCTGCAGTATCAGACTACATCAAGTTCAGTATGAAGCAGCCAAGAACAGAAACACGGGACAGCTGAAGGTTGGAAAAATGTAGTCCAGGCACCGAGGAGCAGGTCCAGATTCAGCCCTTTGATAGCAGGATTGTAGCTGTCTGAGTTTTGGATGGCCACAACACATCTTTATTTCTAATAACATTTCCAGCCTAATAAATCACTGACGTCATGTGGACTTCAGTGTCACCACTCTCTCCATCTGAACCCAGCAGAGTGTAAGACAGGTGAGTGACTCTGCTGTTGTAGGTTTGCTGTGAGCAGCACAGACACGTGGAGGTCCAGAGAAATACGAGTCAGCCTCGACCTTCTAGGAGGCTGCTGGTTCCCCAACCCCAGAAACGGTCCACACATCCAAATCAATAATATTGCTTTGAGTGTGTATCAGTCTAATTATGTCTAGACTGTGTGTGTGTGTGTTTGTGTGTGTGTGTGTGTGTGTGTGTGTGTTTGTGTGTGTCCAGGATGGATGACCTCAGTTGTTTTAGTGGGACAGGGGGGTGATCCACATCCTGACAGAATCTCACACCACAGCTGCACAGTTAGCTTGGCTGATGTGACAGCAATTAAGGGTGTGTGTGTGTGTGTGTGTGTGTGTGTGAGTGAAGAGTTTGGCTAAGCAGCAGCAGCAGCTTTAAAATTGTGCCAGACCTGCAGTTTCAGGTCAGATTTGTACATGTGCACACAAAAACACACACACACACGTCGCACAACGTAGGTCAGAGCCAACATGTGTGACATAGATGGGATGTACACATTTACAGCCCATCACTCTCTCTGTTTCAGAGGGTTTCTTGTGTTTTTTGTTATACCTGTGTGTCTCATGGGTGTGTGAGTGTGTAACAGATGTATTTGCATGATAATTTGTAGTTTTTGTTTTTGCCTGTGATGAGGGTGTAGAGGATGTCGTCTTTGCATTAGTGCCTGAGGATGCTGAAATATGGGAGTCAGTGTCCTCCATCTGACTAATCTGCACGTAAACTCATTAGTCCAATTTATACAGGGAAATCTGAAGTATGCTGATTATTAATAATAATAATATATTAGATATCCTTTCATGCATACACCTCTGAACCTAAAACTGTTTTCTTTTACAAAAAAGGCGCCTCATGATTTTATAAAACCTTTGAATAATTAACAGTCAGACGTTTACACACACTCCTCATAGACATGAATGGGTTTCTAATGGTGTAATGATTGTACAGCAGATATCTTTAATCATTTAGAAAAACAATGGGATACTGAAGACTGCCTCCAAACTCTCCTTAAATTATCGGCTGGACGGTTAAACCTTGGACATAACGGGGTGTTCAGGACAATGATCCAAACACAGGCTAAGCCTCTGGGATGGTTTTCCCGAAGCTCCGACCTCCTGAAACTTTGTGACTAGGTTTAAAAGCCGGGTCTGTGCCAAGAAACTAGCAGATCTAAATTTTTACCCACTGTGCCGAGAAGATGGTCACATATGCAGCCAGAAGCTCGTTGATGGAAAAAACCATGTAAATTTAGTAAACGTGCAAAACCCCCAATAATATTGTTTTGTACTTCCTCACGTTTTTCCTTTTGGTCCCTGAGGGAAGGCTCGACCTCCACTGGTGCACGTAGATCCCAGCAGATTTATTACAGTTATAGAACGTGACAGAGTCATTGAGTTGACATGTTATAACACTGGGAGCATGTTAATAATAAGGCAGTTTATCTCATAGAAACCTGCAGTCCCATCATGGTTCTTCTTCAGAAACACTGACCACAGATTTCAGCTTTAAAGCAGGAAGTTGCTGAAACATGAATCAGGTTTTTCCTTTGACACGAACCACAACCTGCCACAGAGAACACCAAGATTAGCACGTTAGCTCCTTCTCTTTGAAACCACCTCCTGTATTATGGTGATGCACACTCTGCAGAAGCTTCACCATGAAAAAGGCTTTTAATTTTGTAAAACTGTGGTGTTCAGAGGGTTTATTTGAGCCCTCTCTCCTTCAGCCGGCTTCCTGTACTGTAATTATTGAGCGTGCAGAACAGAGACAAACAGGTAGCTTCGTAGCAGAGTCTTTAAAAACATTAATAACACAGTAAAAGAGCTCAAAGTGTGAAAAGAGTTGTTTCCATCAGTGCAAACACTTGAGGGCTGCAGCCTGGTCTGCTGTCAGGGCAGAGACTGTGTGATGGATCTGCTCCCTCTGTGGTGGTTGATTGCTGCTAAAAGAAGAGTTCTTGCTTTTTCTTTGCTTTGGAGGCGATGACACCAAAAAGAAATGCTTATGATCGATGTTCAAGGAAAGCAAGCAAACAAAAAAAGTGCGACTCTTAGATTTTATGATCTGATTCACATCGTGTGTGTTTGTCATTTATCCACGAGCAAGAAGTGAAATAAAACCCCATCAGATACATTTTCTCCTGTTCTCATCCTGTCAGAGAGCTTTTTCCCTCTGAGATGGAGCACTTTACACAAACAGAGCAGATGTCACAGGATGAACTGAGTCTTTAAATAAGCCCCGAGCCTTTCACTGCTCCACACCTCTTCACTGTGAGCGAGCGGATTGGTCTGGAATCTGTGCAGCGTGACCCTGTGACCTTTGAGGTCAACTTGGAAATCTTCCAGTTTTTACAAACCCCCGTGAGTGTGTGTGTGTGTGTGTAAAATTGTTGTTTTTGCCTAAATAACAAAAGTGTTTCAGTTCATTTATTATTTTCTACTGTGACATTTATTTATCTTCCTATCAAAGAAGGTGTGTGTGTGTCTGTGTGTGTGCGTGTGTGTGTAGTTTGACTCTTTCAGCTGATGCTGTGCCGCCTCATCTCATATAAACAGTTGTTACAAATGTGTAACATTAGTGTAGCATTGATTGTGTCCAGCATTGCTTTGCTGTGGACGGCCCATCACTGACACTGGGGTCACACTCCCACTGTGGGGACTTTAACCAACACTGTTAAAGCCTTTGCTGTTGCACGGAGGCTTTAACACTGTAATAAACTGGTTTCTCAGCAGTTCATCATTTGATTTTAAGGCCATTGAAAATGGGCTGATTTCTTATTTTCCTTTAAAATCTCTCTTTTGAGAAAACTCGGATGTGGAGATGTTATGGAAATGGACGTTGGTGCTCACAAACACTCTGCAGTTTGTTTTCACGGAGCAGAGCAGAACGGAGAGATGAAAGATGGAGAAAGATGAGAGGCTGCAGCAGCAGGAGGCGATGTGGTTAACGGGAACGATGAGAGCAGAGAGGATGGTATCGGAGGAGAGGGAGATGGGAAGTGGCAGATGATGAGAAAGTTGCAGGACTGTGAAGTGATGGAATGACAGAAACCCACGATGAGGAAAACGCTCTGAGAGGATGAGAAATAGATTTGAGGAAAATGAAAGAATAAAGAGAAGTTTAAGAGCACTTTGGACATGAAAAAGGAACTGAGTGTAAAATTGATGATATGAATAAACTCACAGATGAAGAAATGTCAGACACATTAAGAAAGAAATAAAGTGAGAGAAGATGAGAAATGACCTATGAGACTGAGAGGACCACAGGTATGCTGGAGAAGTGTCAAATCCAGAACCTGAGTATATGTGAGTTCAGGCAGATTAATCTAATCCTGCACTGATATCACCTGAGCTCACCTGAGCCCACATCAGCTGATGACTCAGCCAATGCACGTCTAATCACACAACTGACAAATCTCTCATAATCTCTCACTTTGTTTAAGCTGCTGCAGCCTAACTGCAGTACAGATGCTGCACACCTGCAAGCTGCTTTTAAACCCACCTTTGCTCTAGCTCCGCCCTTCAAGCTGAGTCTGGTGTAATGTCAGAAAACTGGCTGAAAAGGACCAATAATTACGCCGGGCCCAGAAGTTTCAATGATTATAAAAGCATAACTTTAAGAAATGCAAAACGCACGAGAGGACAGGTATGATGTAATGAGACGATAGTCAGGGATGTGAAACAATGCGAGAATAAAAGTAAGTAAAATTAGGCAGAATAAGCGAACGCTGAGGCGAGCGCTGGATGTTTGATTTGAGCATAATAAATTACACCTATGGATGAGGACGCTGCAAAATGAGAAACAGTAAATGAGGCAGAATGTGAATAAACACAATTTTAAAAATGACGTGACAAATGAGAAGAAAGGAGGAAACAAAGAATCAACCAGCCTAAATCAGGAGTGCACACAGGAATGAAGTATTTGGAGGAAAATCAAGTCATCTGTAGGATGGAGATCCATTGTATGCCACAGAAGAGAAACCTGTTCAGAGAGCAGGTGCTCCTCCTGCCCTCCAGATACTCTGCTGTGTTATGCTGTATTGGAGCGCACCTTGGAGCTGTGGACTATTGATTCTTGTGCTTAAGTCTGGCAGCAGGTCCTCAAGACTGGGTTTGCTCAGACACACTTATCTCTCAGCTGCTGCTCCCTGAATGAAAACATGCCTCAGCGCTCTCCGGCGTTCTGTAGTGCGCCGCCAACCAAGTGTGTAAATGGATGTTTTACATAATTATACTTTTCATCTGGGGCAAGAGGAGGTAAAACAATAAAACAGGAGTCATATTTCTGAGAATGAAATTGATGCACCGCGTGTCCGCAAAGGTGAGAAGACGCTCACATGATTCTCACACAGAGGTTTATTTTGTACACACACACACACACACACACACACACACACACACACACACACACACAGAGAGAACATGCCTCCTCTCTCCTGAGACCTTCCTCTGCGTTTGGCATGTGTGTGCGTGGACTGAGAAGAGATGTTGCCAGATGTGGCTGCAAATGAACAGCTGTTACTCAAGTCCACAGCTGCCTGTTTGTTGCTGTGACACCCTTGCTGTTGTCTTGGCAACCACAACTGCATGCAACATAGATTTTACTTTTGGGAAATCCTGCCGCGTTCACGTCCTGCACGCTGATGTCAGTCCTCGGACCTCAGGGAGTCGGAGTGATTGGCGAGAGCAGACGTATTCTGTGCTGAGTGGGTGTGGGTGTGTGTAAACTTGCCGGAAATGTAATTAAGTGCATGTTCCAACAGTGAAAGTGTGAAATTGGAAGCATTATAGATGGATTGGAAGGAGAGACGACCACATCACGAGGCAGAAAGAGGAAGAAATGAAGTAATGAAGGCAGGAAGCTGACTGATGGACTGAGAGCCACACAAGAAGATGGAGAATAAGAAACGCTCTGTCCTTTGGAATGACGTGGTCTTCTGCTATGAGTGGTCATAATCTGCTCATCATCAGCCACAAATAAAGACACACATGTAATATCAGACATGGATGTTTCTTCTTCACTGAGCAGACCAAGCAGAAACAATCATGGCTGTCAGAGTTTCTGTGTTTGGTTTGTTTGACTCGACCACTTTGAAGGACCGAGGTCCTAGATTTAAAGACAGTTGGTTTATTTGCATGTTCAGGGTATTTATCCTGCAGTATTATCCACATTATACTGTTCTCATGAACTCAGGAAATCATTTTCCCACAAATTATAGCAAGTTGTCCACGTCCAGTGGGTTCAAAGTGGCACAAGTGAGATTATGGCTACTATGGCTAACATGGCTTATATGGCTAACATGGCTTATATGGATGACTATGGCTAATGTTTTGATTAGTATTTAGTATCCTTTTTATTCCACACACAGGGCTCTAGATTCTCCTCAAAAACAGTCCTTATTTTGGACATTTTTGTGAATTAAATTAGCATGTGGCTCCAGTAATTGCTGCAGTAATTAAATAGAGATGTTAAAGAGTTCCAGTGACTCCTCTACAGCCTTCAGCATCTTAGCTGGACACACACAATATTAATGCATTTAAATTTCTAATGCATTTAAATTTCTAACTGTGGACGTTTAAATTCTCAGAAAATGTCTGAGCTAATCAGACGTGCGGCTGCAGCATTACCAGCTTCATGAGTCTTTTCGTCATTTTGAGCTTAATGTTGCTCACGGCTGCCTTCAGTCACAGCCAGTGCAGTGATGGACGAGTACATGTGTGAGATTTGCAGTATGTGGAAAACCTGAAGATGTAGTTATCTATGAGAGCTGTGTGTCTGTGTGTGCTGCATGGAGCTGCAGAGGGAGCGAGCTCTACACAACCATCTGAACCTTAATGCACATTAGAAACCGCAGCGGGGAAATAAAATGTTATTATTTGCATGTTATTGCTGTTCAGGGTATTTTCTAGTGGCCTGAGCAGTTTGTGCCACATTGAAGGGGATTGTAACCGTTACCAGGCTGACCCCACTTAGACTGCCTTCACAACATTTGTGTTTCTTATAGCTTTTATCCAAATAAGATTTCAGGGGGCGTGGCTTCCATCAGCAGACGGAAACTGTGACCAGAAATCAATATGAAAGTAAATTTTTACCATTCTTAATCACTGAGTCACATCTTCAGACTTGTGTCATTGAGTAGAGTCGAGCTTTGTAAACTGCTGACTCCAGTTAGCTTTCCTGTGTTCACACAGTCCTGAAGACATGCTGGGAAAATGTGATACGAAGCCTCACATCAGTGATCTCATATGTTTCTGTGAAGCACCTGGGAGTGAAAATGTTCGCACGTACACACGTTCAGAGGCAGCTTGTGCACGTAGTGTCGTGATTGGAGGGTGACACATTCCTCTGCAAGGTGTACATTTGATAGGCCGGGATTAGGCAGATGGGGGCTCGGGGAGGTGCTGGGCAGAGAGAACAGACAGCAGAGAAAAACAAAGCCGGGCACATTAAATTAGCAGGACAGGGAAAAGCTCCAACCCTGCAACATTCAGAGGAGGCGGCACAGAAAACTGCAACATGTCCCTGAAACAGAAACAGCAGCAGGGATGCAGATATTTGACTGAGCTGTTAGTTATTTATGTTTTTATGAAGCTAAAAGCTCAGTTTTATTGTTTTATTGTCTGATCTGATTGTTTCTGATTGGCATGTTCAGTGATGCAATCTTAGTAACTTTGTACACTTTTACCAAGAGTTTCATGAACATAACTAATGAAGATGATGCTGTAATGAACAAAGTGCACAGCTGGAATCAGGCGGTGCATCGGCACCACGCGGCTCCGGTTACACTTGTTGTGAAAGCTGCGAAGCAAACAGACAGAAACTCCAGATTAGATCTCCTCTGTGTGCGACTCTAAGCCACACAACCAGGAGGGATTAAAAACCTGATTTCCCAGGACTACTGCTAAAGGTGGAGTATTAAGTGAAAATGGATTCCAATCCTTTCATGTCTGTATCCGTGGACATTAAAATACGCCTCACAGCTTTGGAAACTGATGCACTGTGCAGAGGTCTGAGTTTCTCCTGCGTCTCTGGGAATATTTAGGAATAACAGGGTCACACGCCTGCAGTCTGGACTCAGCCCGACATCATCAACCACAGAGAGAAAACAGCCACAGTGATTCTCCATGCAACAAAACACAACACCGACACACATCTCTGTGCCAGCACCAAACCAGGAACCTGCTCCAGATTAATAAATGAAAATCAATCAACAGTTTCCTAAACTAAAGGCATTTCCCTCGTTTTCCTCGTGCACACTCCCTTTGTGCATAAAATTCAATAATTTGTGTGTAAGTTCATAATTTATGTGCAGAAAGCTGAGTGTGTGTTGCACACAGAGCAGTGAGCTCTCATCACCATCACCGTGATTCCTGTTGGTCTGAAAGCTCAAACATCCACCTCTGAGTTATTATCACTGACCAGCATCACGCTCCAGGCTGCCCTTCACTATTCTGATTTATACTCATTTTTATGATCTGAAAATTGTGACTGGGGTGGGGTGGATTTATGGGCTTTAGTCAAACACAGGGATGCACCAACAGTGCGCGCGCCTGCAGGAAACTGCGGCCCAGCTCCACCATGTATTTTCTGATGACTGTTGGCTCGTGTTTACAGGCCTGCACAGAAAGAAGCGTCATATTTGACACAAACGGAACAATAGGCTTCTTACTTCATATTGTTCTACAGCCTAGGAGCATCCTGTGGGTTCACTGATCGTGTCTGGCTGCTGATGAATACGGCTGAGATGTAAATTCAGAGGGAGTGTCAGCGTGTCTCAGTTATTGTTTATTCGCCACCAACAGTCTGTCTCTCTGATGCAGCTGCTGCTCGCAGGAAAAGCCTGCGGGAGGCGTTTGTGGCGCAAAACATCTCTGCACTAAAAAGATAAGGTCAAATTAGATTTATCTGATAGTTCCAGTCTGCATGCACAAATGTGTGCGTTTGTGCTGGATGCCTGAGTGTGTGCACGTGTGTGCAGGATACAGCATATTCTGAAAAAGGAGACTCTTTGGCTTTCCTGAAGTGCCCAGCTGTGTTTCACCTTTGCGACAGTAGAGGTGACCGCACCGGGATTACTGTCCAATCACACTGTGGTTATATTTATGGTGGTAAAGGCTGCAGAGGACAGGGAGAACCCATCCTTCACTGAATATGTGTAACAGCTCTGCTGCCTGTGAGACACAACCAAACAGAGGTGCTGTGTAAGTGTGTGTCTGTCTTAGCCCAAGGACCTTCTGTTCTGTAATTAGTTTTTCCTGTGGTATGTTTTCCTTCCCTCCCTCCACCCTCACTCCATCCATCCAGCCATGCAACAGATTGCAAGGGTGATTCTGGAAATCCGGAGGATCAGGCCACACACGCACAGACGCACGCACGCACGCAGCCATATGAATGCAATCAAGTCTGCAGTGGTACATGCCAGGAGTGTGTCGGGGCGGGGACCAGAGAACGAGGCGACGGAGGCGTCTTTATAATTTGTGTGTATGCACACACGCGTGTGTGTTTTTTTGTCGTCCCTCAATAGGGCAGGATGGCGGCGAGCTATCTAATTTTCAGGACTTATAGTCACAAAGCCAGCTTGATTTCACCAGCCGGGAAATCTGAGTGTGTGTGTGTGTGTGTGTGTGCGTGCATGTGTGTGTCTGTGTGTGCATGTGTGCTACTTATTGACACATGGTGTAGATAAGCCTGTAGGCTCAGGCTGGCTGTGATTCCTCTCTGATAGGTCTCTATATGTGTGGGAGCACATTTTAGATGTGCGACTGGATGTGTGTGTGTGTGTGTGTGTGTGTGTGTGTGTGTGTGTGTGTGTGTGTGTGTGTGTGTGTGTGTGTGTGTGTCTGTCTGTGTCCGTCCCCAGAGTTTATTTCACATTACACAGTGCTCCCTCGCAACATGCTTTGGACTCCCAGCTGTAAACTCCCACTCCTGCCCTTAGAGAGATGTGTGTGTGTGTGTGTGTGTGTGTGTGTGTGTGTGTGTGTGTGTGTGTGTGTGTGTGTGTGTGTGTGTGTGATTTCAGTCTAAAGCAGTGTATTGTATGGAGACTGAGATTGTGTCACTAATCAGTGGGACGCTGCACTCGGATCTTTTTCCTGATGTGATTATTTTTTGTGTCTGATGTTTATTAAATATTCATGCCCACCGTCAGTTTCTGAAGCACTTTGTGATTTTCTGTTAAAAGCTCTTTATGAATAACATCACCATCAGTATTTGGCATTCTGCGCTCACCTCTCCGCCTCCTTTGCTCACCCAGACGATCCTCTCCTGCACCTCCATCGAGCTCTCACCGCGTTTAAAATTCAGGATTTGTGCCTTCTGATTTCTCGAGGGGATTGATTGCATTAAATTTCATTCTTTTCAATCAGCGTTGTTACGGAAACAATGGATTGTATAAACCCACACCTAGCATAGTTTTCAAGCGGCACTCCAGAGGCAACAGTTACAGATTAAATGAATTTCTGGGACCTGCACAATTATCTGATAAGGAAGATTAAAGTAAAAATGATAAAAGCAGGAATCTTGTGAGGATGTTGACCTGCAGAAATGATCTTCGTGAAAGTCACACAGAGCACTTGTTGGGAACCTGCTCATGGTCACCACAGACACTCAGTTTCCAGGCTCAGCATTCTCACATAAAGCATTTTTATTATGACTCCTGTAACCATCTCAGTCGTCAGCTGCTCGACACTCTTCTGGTCAGAGAAGAGTTTCAATTGGTCTCAAATGAGTTTCAAATGAGGCTCATTGAGAAGATGCTCCACATGAGTGAGAGCGAGATGACCCTCAGCTCTCCTCTGTTCTTCTCTGGGACCATGAAGATGAATACAGATGAGGGTTAATGTGAAGTCTTTGGCTCGTCACTCAATCATTTAAGCTTAACATGAATATTTTATATCTAAAACAAAGCAGTACACACGCCGATCTCCTTTTAATCTCTGACCTTCCTGCATAATTTTAACATCACCTCGTCCTCGCCGCCTGATTGGCTCTCCTGTGGCCACACCCTTCAGTGTCTGTCTCCCCGTCTCGCCCTCATTCAGTGCTGTTGCATTATTCTTCCAGCCGAGGTCTACAAGTTAAATGTCTGCGCTGTAATTGTATGATGGCGCCTGCTTGCTGCAAAGCTGTCGCCCCGCTGGCAGCCATGCTCTGATTTATTTGGCTGAAGACATTTTATACAGTCAGTGATGGAAGGAGCCCTTGGGACCTCCCAGAACCGAACACTGGTGACGACAAACTAAAGACTTGGTGTTCGTGTAGGTTTGAGGCTGTAATCACTTTGTTTACATCTCTAATCCCCCTCAAATGTAGCAGGAGCACATGGTTTATATGCAGTGATGCTCGTGTGTGTGTGTGTGTGTGCTTTAGATCAAACAGAGGATCACGGGTTTCTTCATATCCAGGTCTGCATTTCTATTCGTGCCCTTGTTGAACAGGATGCACTCAGAGCGGAGCTGCAGCACATAAACTCGGCTGTGTGCTGCAGGATGATGGTCCAGGAGAAAGGCTTCTGGATCAAGTGCAGTGAATTAACTTTTGATGGCGGAGCACTGGCTACAAAGGGAACAAAGACCTCCTTCACCGCTACACAAATGCCCCTACAAATACACACAAATGCAGTTATGCCAGTGACTACATGTACTTTCTCTCATGTGAGCAGCAAGGACATCATTTCACATGAAAGACACAATATTTTATGATTTAATAGAGGAGAAGAATGATTTGAGAAATCAAGCTGACATCCTGAACCCGAGTCTGAATCAATGATTGTGCTGCTTTTTTTTTTTCCATGTTCAAGCCCAACTTCTCAGCAGCTTTTATTCTCCTGATACTCTTCTTTCCAAAGAAGATGAGGAGCACCTTTTAAGGTCACATGGTGTTAATTGGTATTTTAAACCTGTTCACGAGCACCATTTACTTCCTTTTGCATCACGTTTCAGTTCATTAGTGTGTCAACGAGAACAAGCAGCGTGCCCTTGTTACTCAGGTGACAGCGTGACATCACTGATGCTGAACGCCGCCGGCATGCTAATGTCTGTGTGCAGATCCACTGTGTGTGCAGCCTGCAGTTCATACACGTGTGTGTGTGTGTGTGTGCGCGCTTATGTATGTCATGGTTTCCTGTCTGAACACAAACTTGGGCCGGGGCTACAGCTGACCTTTTATGGCATTTGAGCAAACTCAGGGCACACACTTGCACACAGACACACTAACACATGGATGACCTATAATCTGCATAAGTCACTCACACCCACACCCACACACAGACACACACTCATTCATGATACGTCTGCTCAGTTGTCCATCCTTTGGTCCGCTGTAACCTGCAGGCTGTCAAAGCTCAGGTCCTCTGCAGCTGTGACACACTCTGCTCCTCATTACAAGCTTGTGACAATGGTTTGTATGGGTGGCTACATTTGTGTGTGTGTGTGTGTTAACTGGACTAAATCAGGTGGAGGAGTTGTGCGCTCTGTTCTCTGCAGGCTCGCGTTGACACCCCACCGCCTGTGTGTGTGATTGTGTGTCAGCCCGGAGTGATTCACCTGCTGTCTGAGTCATCCTCCCACATACTCACACATGCACACAAACGCACATGTTGGACACAAACGGATACAAATACACAAACAGAGACAGTTTGTTTCCACCTACACGGCTCATACGTACGTACACACAGAGTCCGCGGCCTTGGCCCGGCGTGTTCTCAAAGACAGAAAGCTGACATCATTAATCTCAGAGGAGTCGGCGCGCTGCTTTTTTTCACTGTGATATAAAATCAGCAGCAGTGATGGAAACACATCTGAGCTTAAATCAGAGGTCCGACCCTTGCTGGAAGTCCTTCACTCGTTTATTGTTGCGCTGCACTCTGCATGTCTTCGTCCGCTGCTGTGACCTCATTAAGTCTTTAGAAGAGATCCTTCAAACTTCCTTCTCATGCTTTAAATCACACATGCATTTATTTATTTCTTGAGCCTGTTAAATATCAGATAATCAATGCAGCTATTTTGATTACTCCATAGGAATAATGCAACTTATTACCTTTGAATACTCTATTTTCTTTCAAACTGAGCAGTAAAGCAGAAACGTCCTTTCAATGCTGTGAATGTGCCGACAGCATTTCACTCATAAACGACTTTTACTCCATATGTTTGAGCATTTTACACATTTATAAACTAAATTATTGTTCAGTTTTCGGGATGCATGGATATACATCCCTAAAACTGAACAACAGGCCTGCAGACATCTACGGATGCTGGAGGCCAACGTTGGTTCAAAAATACTTAAAAACAATCATTTTTTCATGGTTCTGGTTTCTTTGTTTCTCTGCCTGAAACAAACAAAAACCGTCTACCAGCTGAGGTCTCACAGATGTGCTGCATCTCTTGAATTTCCAGCACTGAAAGCAGCATTTTGTCTTATGATACTGGCATGAGGTCGGTGTATGACAGCTGCCGAATGAAAGACGTCAGCTGTTTTTAATGGTTTCCATTCAGATCGGGCTCAACAACTTTGTGAGGAGCCTAAAAAAAGATCCATCCTGCACGGTGAAAAGATGCCACATAACATAATTTGATATTCCACATGAAATCTTTTTATTAAAAAAAAACACTGCATATTCTCCCAGGATGGAGGCAGTGAGCAAAGTCAATCAGTGTTACCAGCTTTATTAAAGCTCCACGAGGCCGGACTTTAAAGGACGAATGCAGCTCCATTCAAAAATAACAGCAGCAAAAATAAATCATTCTTTATGTTTTTTCCTAAATTACATTCAAACATAGTGAAAATATTTCTATACTCAGAAATGTTGAACTCAGTGAAATATGTCGCCTCTCGTTTGGGGTTCATTCCCATCAGAATGACTGGATTAGATGAAGGGTGTGTGTGTGTGTGTGTGTGTACACTTCACTGATGCCAAGTTACAGGTTCAAACTAATGTGTCATACCTGAGTTGAGAGGACATGGAGGCGGCAGTGACTCTGTAGGCTCAGAGGTGTTTCTCTGCTCGGTGCTTCTAATCTGCTCAGACTGAAGCTGCTCAGAAAATCCAACCAGGAGAGCAAATAAAAAGTCATGGATGTCATGAAAATGCCAGGCTGGTNCCCCCGGCCCACCTGACATGCTGTTACTGCTGTTCAGACTGTTACAGGGCAGCAGCTCAAAGAATGAGTGTAAACATGATAAAGTATAAAACTGATCCTACTAATTACTGGACCATGAATTTAGAGAAGGGTTCCACAGCTGTGAAATAACCGATGAAAGCGGTTCATAACTCGTTGGATCTTTTAAGAAAGCCTCATGAACAAAGACCAAAGGAAGAGCTGGTGTCCAGTAACGAGCATCCGATAAACAGGAAACTCTGGGAGCATCATCTTTGTTCCCGTCACAGCTGAGCAGACTGCCCCTTTGTGCAGGAACTTCCAGCCCTGCTGTGTAGGTACTGATGCTGGCACAGTGGCTTTCATTCACATACCTACGATGCTGAATGTACTCGAGTTTCCATCTGCTTCGTGCACTGATGGATTTCCAGTGTTCTCTCATCCGTGGTACTCACTGCCTCCCTCCTGCCATCCATCCATCACTCTTCCAGCTCTGTCTAATAATTACCAACAAAATGGCTTCAAACTGATTAAAGATAGAAGTGACATAAAGAAAGTGCATGAAATAATCTGACTTTAGAGACGATAATGTCGTTTCTTTCAGCTGACCGTGTTCCCGGCCGCGGCAGAGCAGGTAATTGAAGCAGGAAGCCCGGCCCTTTCAACCCTCCCCTCAGTGTCTCAAATACAGATCGGGATGATAGCGTTTCAGACGCCACGCTAGCTAATTACACCGTGAATCCCCGAGGACCGGGATCAGGCTGGAGCCATAATGACACAGAGCCACAGCACACCTCGTCACACTGTGTTTAAAAAAAAAAAGGAAAGAGGTGCTGTAGAAAATTAAATTTGTCTCTTTCTCGCTGTTCCTATCTGCTTCTTTATCTCGCTCTTTATTTCTATTATTTCCATCGTCTTCCTGCTTCCTTTTATCTATCAGTGACCTTTTCTGCATGCTACATTAACATGAATCCTGGATGGATGGATTATAATCAGTGCAGATCCACATGTAAATATATGCAGGATGCTCTGAACTCATCCAGAGGTGGACGCAGACGTGCTTGATCACAGTTGAAACATCTGCAGCCGCGCGAGGAGAAAGACGACTTTTATGTGCTGATCAAACCGCCGCACACACACACACATCAACCAGGTGTCGAGCGAGCAGCGACATACTAATCAAACATATATTATTAGGACAGCATGCATATGGAAATGAGCAGATGAGTAATGGTTACTTTAATGCATAAGACGAAGCACCTGCACTGAGTGAGTTTCTGCAGGAGGGGACAGAGATGCAGCTACACTAATGTAAAAGTCGTTTCTGGTTTCATCTTCTCTTATTTATTATTGAGGAATATGGAGGAACCTCCTGCATCTCTGCTGATTGTTTGCTAGATTTGAGAAACTGGGCCGTTTCTCGATGTGACTGAACAGGACGAGATCCCACCGCAGAAACCTTCAGCCATAAAAAGCCCACATTAAAGCTTTATATCGTTGCCTTTGTGATGGAAAAGAAGTTCTTTCTAAGTGAAGAGCTAAAGGTTCTCGTCCACAGCCTGACTGACAGCTGGGCTCAGGGGGAAAAACTGTGGGAGGAATGCAGAGTTGGAGGTCTTCACCTGCTCGCTCGGATAATCGGAGCTTATTCCGAAGGCCGAGAGCCTGTAAAAATGAAAGATTTCCCCTTTCATTGGCCGCGATTTTCCAAACTCCCAGTAATGCCACTGTATAAGTGGGAAACAGTCCTAAGGGATTAATTACAGCAAAACCTTCTAATATGCACTAAATGCTTTGATTGACAGCACAGGAACGCCGAAGTCGACCTCATTTCTGCCGCTGCTTCGCTCCTCCTGCAGCGTCTGAGTGTCATAACCATCACTGAGACCGACTTCGGTTTGAGTCCGTTTAGTTTAACAAAGCAGTTCTGCAGGGATGAAGCTCAGAACATCCTCCCTCTAACAGGCTCACATTAGGTGAGGCCGGCTCTCCTTAGGATGAAGGACACTGAATGGAAAAGCTCTGCTATGATGTGCTGTGATCACGACTTCCTGTTTTTGCTTTCTACTTTAAAACAAGGACCTACGATAGGTCAGCACACCCTGTCAGACCCGTGGGTCAG
>JASGAU010406248.1:25957-52479 GCA_030220045.1 Australoheros facetus
AGCACACCTGTCAGACCCGCGGGTCAGACCCGTGGGTCAGCACACCCTGTCAGACCCGTGGGTCAGCACACCCTGTCAGACCCGCGGGTCAGACCCGTGGGTCAGCACACCCTGTCAGACCCGCGGGTCAGACCCGTGCACATGCTGATAGAAATCAGAGCCTGAAGACATGTGATGCGCTGTGTTCAGCCAAAGGTGGCTGCAGGTCCAGAACATTATCTTTTACATTAGACCCCCCCTCACACACAGCTTGCTGTTCCTCTGTTTCTGCTCTTCTTCGGGCTGCTCTGCGCCCACCCTGCTCTTGTATTTCTCATCGGCCTCGGTCTCACAGGTGCTGTTGTGAGCTATTACGCGTCTCTTTCACAGGTAATGCGATTAACCTCTTGATTCACGAGCAGGAAAATAGCCTCTGCTAAGACCACAGCATTAATCCTCTGCACGTAAGATTTACACCTCTCTGTCTGCCCCCCCCCTGCACCTCCTCCAGCTTTGGCACCAGCCAGTAATGAAACACACACAGTACAAATATACATATAGTACAAATGCAGTAGATTACACACAAGGATCGCACTCACAAACACACACAGTCACATAAAACTCCGACTGCATGCTACACAAACAAGTCATTCACAGAAGTAATGTCCTGCCAGAGGGGACTGTGGGAAAATGAGTTTTTGGATGGACTATAATGATGCTGTGTATTGTGGCCCTGTCCCTGGTCCACAGTACAGACACACAGTGCTGTGAACCCCCCGCGGCGGCTGTAAGAACATAGGATTAGTGGAAACGCAGGCTTTCGTGCCGATCCTAAATGTTTTAGAAATCCATGCAGGGATTTGGTGATCGGACTGACTGTGGGTGTGTAATTACGGGTTGTGATTTGTGCAGCTCAGTGGGTTGTGGGGTTTGCAATTAAGTTGATATCCATCAGTGTGGTGGTGTTCAGGGACTCCATTTCCCAAAAGGCAGATAGGGTTAGAAACTGCCTGCGCTTATAGGACAGGGAGCTTTGTGAGGACAACACGTTACCTATGAATTTATTATCCAGCAGCTCTGGGAATTCTCCAAAGATTGTCTCAAGAGCTACAAAAATTCTAGAAATCTTTCAGATTTCAGGCTTGAAAGTTGAAGGCATCACAGGACTCTTGGTTCTCAGCTCTGTGCTGATGTTCACCTCCATGAAAGGCTTCATCATCGCAGTGGGGGGGCTGCTGCTTTCCTCTTCCTCCTTCAGGTGTTCCTCTTCCTCGCTGTCCTTCTCATCATCTGCCTCCAGGTTCTCCTCTACCTGTGAAATCATTGCTACTAAAAGTGACAGCTTTACATTTTTGAAGCATGTAAGTTATTTATGTTTCAAACATAAGGAAATGTATGTTTAATTAAAGATGAGCGCTTCCTTGGCTTCTCTTAAGTGCAGCTTTTATTTGATCAGACAGCAGATGTGCAGATGTCTGTTTCTGCATCATGAGCCAGATTTGTGGAGTCTATTACAGCATCTTAATGGAACGATCGCAGAAGCTGAATAATCTGAACTGGAGTCTGTTAGAGAGTAAATATTTTCACCCCAAAGTCAGAGCAAAGTGAATTTTCCGCACTCACAAACATAAACTGAACATCTGAGCTGTTTTTGTTCTGTCAGATTTTGTAAATTATATTTTTAAAAGCCTATCAGGAGAAATCAGTCTCAGTTTTACAGAGATTATTTATGTTGTGGTTAAAAAAAGGATAAAATCTTTAAATGTTGCTGTTGAATTAATGTGAAAGCCCAGCAGTCACAGCAGTCACACTTTCACATCTTCTTTAAATGTATTGAGGAGTTTCAACTGCAGTTTTTCTGACTGTGAAGCCAGAAGCAAAATGGAAAGTGCTCAGAAATGCACGTCGTCAGCACAGAGTGGCAGAAACATCAAACCCAGTAACGCCCCAAACTCTCAGTCACCTCTGCAGGAGCTCCCCCTCACCGAGGAAAACAGCAGCTACTGCGAACGAAAGGGAGGATGTAGATGCAGAATCTGCACAGGTATTACAGCCGGGTCGGCATGGAGCAGGAACGCCGGGAATGATGCAGAATAATCCAAACGTTAGTGAATGACTGTGTCACAGATCAGCTTCACAGGTTACTAGATCAGTAACACCAGTGTAACAGCACTTTATAGGCTCATGAAGGGTGTGTGTGTGTGTGTGTGTGTGTGTGTGAGCTTGTTGAGCATGATGAAACTGCTGAGTTGTTAAAGTAATGTGTTAACGTCCTGTGAGAAGAGAACAGATCTAAATGCAACAGTTTGCTCTTTAAAAGAACTTTTATTCACTTTGTACCCAATCAAAAAAAAAAATATGACTGAATTAAAATGACAGATCTTGAGATGGTTACATTTTTCAGTCTTTAAGCTCTAATTCAGCAGTTTAAAAAAATCAAAATCAACAGTTTGGTTGCATGAAGAATATAATCTGAAGTTTTATTGGTTGTGAATTTGATTCTCTGCCAAAAGCATTCAGTTATCTGCCTTCACTCGTATATGAACCTGAGGAACTCCCAGCTGTTAATCCAGAGGGTTTAATGATGTGGGCCCTCTGCAGCTGTAACAGAGGGAGTCTCAGGACTGGACTTGTTGTACAGGTATCATCCTATCACGGGACCACGCTGGAGTTCACTGAGCTCCTGAGAGCGACCCATTCTTTCACTGATGTTGGTAGAAGCAGTCTGCATGCTGAGGTGTTTGGTTTATACACCTGTGGAAGTGACTGGAACACCTGAACTCAGTGACCTGGAGTGAATACTTTTGCAGTGTATGTGGATTATGTTGTGATGCAGTGTTATAGCACACGATGACTGAATAATAGCTTGACTCAGACATGTATGTACAGCTCATAGTGCTGATGTTTTGCTCTGTAGGAGCCTCACATGCTGGCAGCACCAAAGGAATCAGTATAAATACAGTCTCATAAATATGGCCTCTTCTTACTGTAACAAATAACTGAATCAGGTCCTTCTGGCTCAGGTGAGTCCTTAGTAACATGAGAAGTAACTGCCAACACATCACATTGGTGGGTGGGTGGCTGTAGCTCAAGAGGTAGAGCAGGTCACCCACTGATTGGAAGGTCAGCGGTTCGATTCCTGGCTACTCCAGGCTGCGTGCCAATGTATCCTTGGGCAAGATACTTAACCCCAAGTTGCTCTCCGACGCAAGCGTTGGAGTGTGAATGTGTGTGAATGTTAGATAATAAAAGCACTTAGCTTAGTTAATATGGAAGTGCTTGTGTGAATGGGGTAAATGTGTATAAGCGCTTTGAGGGCTCAGACAGAGTAGAGAAGCGCTATATAAGAACTAGTTCATTTACATCTCAGTGAGGTCCACATTTAAAATGAGGTGTTCAGTGATACAATCAATTTCTGCAACTGGAAGGTTATTGGTGGGAATTAAAACATAGAAAATTAGCTCAACCTTTCAGTGATTCTAGCTTTAAATAGTTTTATGGACTAAAGCAGCAGCATTTGTTGGCTTTGGCTCCAGCTTCTCCCTCCATTGAAAAGCATGAAGTGGATTAACTAGGTCAGTCCTGCAAGAGGCCAGGAGTGTGCTGGGCCTGTCCTTCCTTCCTTAATAAAGGGCAAATGTGCTGTGATTGCATGCATTAATGTGTGCATGTATTTATGTTCATGCACTAATCTACATGTAGCAAAATATTTTCTTTTCTTTATTTTAAAGAATGAATCCCAGTGAGGCAGAAATGGTTTTCATTTTTTTGATTGTGTTTTTTAAAAGTCGGTGCGCCTCAGTGACAGATGGACAGATATGCAGGTAAAGTGACACGCCGCCATCCATTACATCCAGACAAGGGAGTGGGGCAGCAACAAGCTGTAATTGCTCTGAAATGAATACTGTGTGAACCAGCAGCTCTGCAGCCGTTAGCAACAACGAGGCAGGCAGCAGGCGGGTAAATAAAGCTGAGCTACAGTACGGAGCTGCTGCAGCCTTTCCCTCTCTCCGCCTGCGTCTCTCTCACTTCTATTTAAATTCCAATTTAAAGGCTTTCAGGATTTATTTAGAGTGCTCTTGTGCTCCCCTGCTTTCTGTGATATCATGCTGCCATTGTCTCTTGTTTAGCTCTCTCCCATGTTCATTTCTGCGTTCCCTTCTCCCACAGCCGTCGTCTCAGCCTTCCTCCCTCTCTCCTCTCCCACCCGTATGTTTCTTGTCCTCCTCCTTCCTCTCGGTCTCCTCTCTTCTCTCTCTGCTGGCCTTCCCTCAAGTCTGCAGCAGAGTCTAGATGTTGCTTGTCAATAATTTAATAAGGAAGGAGCGCTCCCCTCTTAACCAGGGCTTTGAATTATTAACCTGTGTGTCCCTGTGAACTGCACGTGTTGGTGCGTGCACTTCCCCTTATATCAGATGTGGTTGTACATTAGCCTGTGCGTATATTTTGGCTACTGCGCTTCCATGTGAAGTGTGATATAATGATTGCCTGTCCAGAAATGATGGAGCATGCTAGCCCAGCACAAATCGGTCCTTTCTGCACTTTGTGTTCGGATTGTTTGGAGTGTGTAGGTGGAGGTAGTTAGCCGGGGAATACATGCCATGCATGTTTTATAAGGGTCTGTCTGCACTGCCTGGTAAACTAGGAGCAATCTTCATTTGTCTTGTCTTGAGTATCAAAAAATGTGCATATTATTATGAATGTATGTTCAAACAAACAAACAAGACTGTACATTATTTTTATTTGCTTATGCAGCTCTGCAGGAGCGGCGACACGGAGCTTAATTCAGTTTTATTTGTTACTGCAGAGTGTAAGTGAGCATAGGTGTAGCATTGCTTATTAATGCTAATGTGTATGTCCGAGTGTGTGTCTGCGTGCGGAGTCGTGTGTACTTGGCTCTTTGCTTACTGTGGCAGAAGCGTGGGAGTGTGTGTACGTTCCTGTGCTTGAGGCCGATGGCTGCATGCAGTCCATCTCAATGAAACGCACCGCATCCATCACAGGCACGGAGAGCTGAGCTGGAGGAGGCCTTAGTGGGTCTGACGGAGCTCAGTCAGGCAGATGGATGCTGGTTATGGCTGCCAGAATGCTTCCAATGTTTTTATTTATTTATGCACTTAATTACACGTTAATGCTGTAGCTCATCTATGTGCAGGAAGGTGGTTATTTCTAGAGGGAAGGCTAAACCATTCAGGATTCTCCACTGAGGTGGTGATGGGACCTCCTCAGAGCGGCTGAGTGATGCACCGGTTAAAGAACCCAGAACTGAGTTTTCATAAGCTGCCAAACAGCAAACATCACTTCTGATGAGAATCGTCAGTGATGATTCAAACAGCAACACATCTGTTTTAGGTTACTTTGTAAAGCATTTTGTGCTAATTGTATCAAAATGGGGTCATTTAGAAAGTTATGAGCAACTTCGTTATGTTGGCAAACGCCTTAGGCCTCAGTTACACAGGCCCAGAGAGCAGTCAGCAGGCTCAGGGTGCTCCAGACAAATGTGGAGTCCACTGGAGGCTGCTGCTGTCACCAGATTAGCAGATTCTCCTGTAGTTAGGCTTTTCAAACACTCACTAAGTACTCGCCGAGTGTGTAGGTGAGGTGGTGAAACTGTGAACAGTGCAATGCAAACAGAAGCTGCTGCAAACATGTGCCAGAAGCTGGAACTTTTACTTTGAAGGCAAACAGTACTTCCTTTTTCACTCTGCAAGGAGTTAGCGAGTTTTTGCAGACAATCTGGCATCTTCCATGTAATCTGCAGCCAACTGTGGAAATCTGCTAACAAGCACTCACCAACCAGTCAGCAAATACACATTTTACCCTGCTGACTGGTGTTTGTCAGGCCTGCGTGGCCTTTGGTAAATACCCTGCTTTATATCTCCATGCACATTTTTACCAATAGTGTTACTGCTTAATCTGTTAAAGTGTTGCTTTTTTTGCACCGTCTTCCTTTTTAAGTTGTCACATTAAGATCTGCCTTTTCTGTTTGTGTGCAGATGCATCACAGCTCGACAGCTCTCTCAGATAACAAAGAATGTTGTGCAGAAACTTGTTCACATCCTGCAGGAGCGTGCAGCCCGCCTCACTCTGCATTTTAATTGGCTGCATCTGTAGCATTTCACAGAGGTGTTGCAGCAGAGCGAAGGGAAAAAAGCTTATTAGCTCTTCACCTTTAAAAATGAGGCAGAGTCAACATGATACAGTGAACAGATCACTGCTCAGTGAAAGATAGCTGCAGCAGCTAGCTTAGACTTTAAGCTAGTAAGGATGGAAACATCGATTAGGCCTTCATAATGACCATGAAGATTTGCAGTAAGGCTTTTATAATGTCAGTGGGGAATTAATGTGCATGAGGTCTCCTTAAACAAACAAATTCAACCTGCCGTCAGCTGTTTGCTGCACAGACAGAAACCCAGCATGTGCAGGAGGAGAGGTCTCAGGACTTTGTTAGCATTATGCTTTAGCACTCTGTGACATGTGACAGGTAACTGGATGGGGAAGTGTTGGACATCCTTCCTTCTCACCTGGATAATTTTTCACATGCATCAAACATGTTAATTCTTCCTTTGTGTAGAATATTAAAGGAATGCACTCATCTCCCTGTTAATGTGGACAGTGTGTACAGCCTGCTCTCCATGCTCTGTGCTGGCTGTTCTATCAAAGCTCTGAATATTTCTGCACTCAGGTTTAAAGATCCGATGCTATTATTATTTCTAAGCTGTTTTGGTGATTACACAACTATGAGAAATGGTCCCAGCCGGATCAGACACGAAGATCCTCCAGAATAAGGCGGTGATGGTGGTTGTTCCTGCAGTTTGTACAGACAGTTATAAACCAGTGGGGGATGCTAAATAGTTAATGGACTGCACTTAACTTATTTAGGAGGTGACACTGAGACATGTGGACAGAGATAGCCATCAACCCAGCAGCTGCACCGCACTAACCAGACTACATCAATAAGTACACGAATAACTACACAGATATCTACAAATGCAAATTGTGATCAAAATAAACATCGTCAGGTTTATTCTGCATAGATAAACTTACTGCAGTGTTCAGGCACACAGCACTGATCAGTTAGAGTCTCTGTTTGAAGCAGGTTTAATCAACATTTTTATATCACATTTTATATCATATTTAGTTCATGACTAAATCTGTGCTGAACCTCAGACAGTTTGGAGGAAATCGTAATCACGCTCACAGCTCCAGCGTTCCCCTGCAGGTAACAGTGTAACTGATCTGCATCGCCTCAAAAATATTACACTGTGGCTTCAGCACTAACGAGCAGTAAAGATGTTCGGGTTTCAGGAGCTCTGAGGTTCACCGCTGCATTTCTGATGCTGCTGACTGGATGGAGCCAAATAACATTAAAACCTACCTGACCGTGACTCCGGTTCTCTGATCCCGGCTTACTGTCCATCTTAGACAGGAAGTGAAAGAATGTAATACCCAGACTTTCAGCTTTGGATCGATTTCAGTGGATCTGATGTTGAACCATCGATCACACCGAAGTCCAGCTGACTAAACAGAATCCTAATGAAGTTGCATGTTGAGGCCTTAAGTTGAGCAACTGTTTTCTAACAGGCAGCATGTTTCACAATATTCATAATGTACTGCAAAAACTAAACTGTTTGTATGTCCTGGTGAATTAATGATGGCGACGTGCACACTGCTCCAGTCGTCACGTCCATTGTGCTACAATCATTTGAACACCTCACCAGCTTCTTTTTTTCATGCTAATTATTTATTTGAGACATTATTTCAATGCCTGTTTTCATTTGATAATTTGAGGTGTGGTGCAAAGAAACTGCAGTTAAAATGGGTGTAAGAGAGATTATTGTACTTGTTTATCCCAGCATGCTTTTGTAAAGAGCCACTTGCTGCAAAGACGTCCCTCAGGCTGGCTCTGAGCCCCTCAGTGAGGTAACAGCACACACAGCCTAACCCTGACCCTGACCCTGACCTTTACTCTAACCTGAACCTGATCCTAAATCTTTGAATTATTTACATTGGTGGGAGTGTGTGTGTGTGTGTGTGGGGGTGTGTGTGTGTGAATGTCCCCAGATTTGAGAAATACGAGCGCACACACGCACAAACATGCACAGATGCATCGTGTGCTGTAACCTACATGCAAACGCACACGTCACACTGATTTTTGCGTCTGTGTGTGCACTCGTGCATTAGCTGGACTTTACTCTCAGGCTCAAATCCCCACATTCATGTTATTTCCTCACTCGATCACTGAATTTCTCTCCTACTCCTGCTGCGCACACACACACACACACACACACACACACACACACACACACACACACACAAGCACAAATATAATACTTAGAATTTGTTTTTACGCACCAGCATACTCTTCATTTCCATCTGTCACACAAAAACCGTTAAATCTCTTTTTAATTTTCTCAGTATGCTGCTTCTATATAGCTTAGGCACACACGCACTCACACACACACACACACACAGTGCTGGCCTCAAAGGAGACAAATGATGAGAATGAAGTGGCATAAAGGTGGATGAAGGTAGTGGGGGAGAGGGAGACGGAGGCAGGCAGCACAAAGCTACCAGGACTGACACAGAGGGAGGAGAAAGTGAGGGAGGAAGGGACGGTGAGGAGCTCTAAAAACAAGAGTGAGTAAGAGGAAAGAAAGTGATCGCTGTGGAGTGAAAGGATTGAGAGACTTGGGGACAGACGGATTAAAAAAATCCTGGCAGGGAAACGGAGTGACAGAGGGGAAAAACGGGAGCGACAGTCGCAAATGAAAGAGTGACTGAGAGGGAGACGGGAATAGTTAAAGAGCTAACAGTGACAGCAACACAGTGAGAGAGCTGAGAGTGATGGAGGAAAGACAACATGTTAGAAATACATAACTATGTATAAATAACACCATGATAGGAAGTATGACGTTACTGCTGCTCCAGCCCAGTAACTACAAATCAGTTTTCATGATTTCTGATCGTTTTCCAAACTGTGTTTCAGGGATTCAGGAAGCTGCTGCTTAATGAATAAATAAATAAACTGACTGTGATGCTCGGACAAACGAATCTTTGGGAAAAATGTTTCAAAAATGTCTGAATTGTAATTAATTCGGTCCAGAGAGCAACAGTTTCCCCTCGTAGGCTTTTTTAGATAGAAGTAAAAACTCAAATATTAATGTAAACTGACACACACACACACACACACACACACACACACACACACACACACACACACACACACACACACTGCTGTTTAATAGCTGTTAAATAATAGCTGTTTGTAATTCCAGCAGCATTAGGTTTACAACATGACAAACACGGCATTCACTTTAAAGGTCACAGCGTTTGCACATAACGAGGCTCGTGCTGCACAGCAGCGATTGACACTGAAACGCTGCAGTGGGGAGACGGGCTCATATTAAAGAGCTGAACCATAAACTTCATAAACTTCACATCCTGAGTCTCCATCCTGTCACATCTTTGCTCCAACTCTCAAACGAAGGCCCGGGGATCATTATGGGGGGGTTTCCTCTGTGTCCCTCATGCTTCCATCTCTGATCAGGAATATAATCACAGATGATTACTGTCTGCACTCGGTCAGGACCTGCAGGTGTCACACTGGAACTCGCCGAGACCTGAAGCCATTCTTCAACATGCAGGGCGGTCAGAGGGAACCTCTCAGTCTGAAACAGGAGCCGTGACACCGAGGTAAACCCTCTGCTGGTGTGTCACTATCATGACCATGGGAATCTCACATTAAACACTCGTTAAAGACAAACTCTGATTTCCTGTCGTTCAGTTCCCAAACACAGCTGTCGGTGCCTGGATCAGACCGAACCGCGGCAGGAGAAGTCAAACTAAAGCCGAGCGAGGAATCAACACTGAGGACGAGTCTGACATGAAAACCTGTCCTCATCATTTATTAGCTTCAGGGCTCCTAATGAGCTCAAACTGCTGTGTTCTGATCATCACGGTGTTGGTGTTCAGCTACATTGTTGCTGAGTCTGAATGAAGTCCTGTTCAGTGGAATAAGTGATAACAGAGAATGTGCACAGTGATATTACAGGAACAGGACAATGGTTTGATAAGGACAGGCAGATATTACAGCACTCAGAAGGATTTAGAGGACACGCGGGTCACAGCCCTCAGCCTCTTTAGGCCAGTAGGATTGAACTACCACTCAGGGACGTCAGATTGTGTGGGTGATTGTTCTTTGGAGAAAGGACTGAAGGCGAGGAGGTACAAGGGGCAGAGCTTTGATGGAAGTCAGCAACGCAGCGGGCCGTTGGATCTGAAGACGGCCGACTCAAGGCTAGGAGGACATGAAAGCGGGGAGAAGTGGTGTGGAGGATAAGAGAAGAAGAGGAACACCCAAAATAATGGAGATGAAAGAGAGCGAGAGGAAAAGGGAGTAGGAGAAGGCCAACTTTATCTCTGAGAGGAGGAGGCTGACCGCGGGAAAATGTGGGAGAAGAAGTGGACAGAGAGAAAGGAGGGGAAGAGGAGGGGGATGAGGAAGAGACACAGAGGGACTTTCTTTAGTTCGTGGCACCTTTTTTTGATGCCTTTCTGATTCTAATTGTCTCTAAAATGAATATTTTACACCCTGTGAGTTCTGACAACACTGGCATAGATTAATTATGTATTATGGATGCTCTGGTATCCACTGTATTCTCAAATCTGGCTGCAGGACTTTTTTTTGTCATTAAGTCAGTGACCAGTATGAACCCAGCTGTGCTGGGACCCCTCAGGGCAGGTGTCACCAGTGGGAAGTTCCCCTGTGGACGACATGCCTTCCAAACCATGTTCATAAAAATCTGCGGCGATGCAATAACAGTTCAGGGGTCGGTAACTCGACGCCACCTGCTGTGCAGGTTTTTATTTTCTTCACTTTCTCTCCGCTTCGTCTCGATTTCCTGTGAAGAGGTACATTTTTAGTCAAACTGTGTCACATCTCTGCCCCACATAAACCTAATCATGGAGTTTTATTCATTTTGTAGGGCTGACATTATAACTGCTGTTTACATGGCTAATAATGTTTACCAATGCTGGGATCTGTCCTATAGCAGGAGCTAATAATGAGTTTCTCAGAACCATGAAACCCTGTGTTTGCAGTCTGATACAGAAGAAAGAAGGTGTTACCTCCCTCAGATACCAGAACTATGGAAAAGGGCCTTCAAGGGCATCATATGTATTTATTATTTGTGGTGTGAGAGCCATAAATTGCTGCCACTCAGGCTGTTTTCACGTGGAAGCAGAAATCTCAGAGTTAAACCGACTCTTACAAAACGAACAAAATAATCAGCCCCCTTCCAGACTGCACTCTCAGTGCATTTACTGTAACGTTCCAAAATGAAGCATTTCTGTGTGCAGTCTCATTTCCAAGGAAAACACAAATGAGGCAGCAGCTCCACCGCCCACCACAGCAGTTTAGCTTGTCTACCCCGAGGCTGATAAGGCCGTCAAACCGAAAGCAGAATGTGGCGACATATTGTGGGAGTCGAGAGGCCAGCGGACAGATAAGTGGCGCAATGCAAGGAGCAGCTGAAGGAGGAGGGTGCAGCATCAGAGCAGGAGGTGGAGACCTGACGGAGAACAGAGGAAACATGATGTTTCCTTTCTGTGTGTAAGAAGCTGAAAACGTTGATGCTGTGCCTTCAGATACGACTCCTTCATTCGGAATTTCTTTAGAAGCTCTTCAGAAACTTTGTAGCCGAGGTTTGAACTTTACCGCACGCTGTGAGTGTGTGATTAAAACCAGGCTGACTGCTTCTGCCTTTGTTAAAGAAACCTGGATTTTACTGCCAACCTTAAACCAAGAAAACCTGCTTCTACCTGTGTGAATATCTGAGCATATCTGTGTTCAGACAATACCATTCTTGGCTTTAAGGACTTTTGTGATTTCACTTGAAATATTTCAACATCTACTTAATTGATGGTTTTTTAGTTTTAAATAAGTACAAAAACAATTATACACAAGATAAAATGGATACAAAGTTTCCTTCAGGTGAATTTGAATGACTTTATTGTTCCTTCTAAAACACAATTTTAACTTTATTTTTAGGTCAAAGGCCTGATTGGCTGTTAGCTGAGAGAGAGCAGACACTCATGTGCTCCTCTCATTGTTGCCCTTTAACTTATTGTAACATTAATTAGTTTATGATGATGAGCAGCTGGAACACCTCATCATTCATTCTTCTTTCCTTAAGTAAACCATGATATGTTAGCTATGTTAGCTATGCTAGCTATGCTAGCTATGATTGGAGCAACTGAAGAACAAATACATGAGAGGACGTCTGAAGATAGGTCAGAGAAGGAAACATGGATTTCATGAAGGGAGGGGAAGAAAAGGAAAAATGGAGTGAGAGGGGGGACGCAAAGCAGGAGCAGCGGATGACAAGAAGGCGAGATAAAGGGGGAGTCGGGGGGGGGGTCAGTCAGAGGGCAAGAGGGAGGAGAAGAGGCTGACAGCTCGAGTTGAGGAGATCAGTCTGCTTAGTGTATGTCAGTTCGACAGGAGAAAGACGGAAAACAGCTGGGGGCTCTCAGTGTGTGTGTCTGTGTGTGTGTGTCTGTGTGTGTGTGTGTGTGTTACTGCCAACTGCCAAGACAGGCTGCTCTGTGTTTGCTGTATGTGGGTTTACACCAGAGAGAGAGAGATGAGGGGCACAGCAAGGACAGCCAGAGATCAAAGATACACACACACACACACACACACACACACACACACACACACACACACACAGGAGGCTGGCAGTGACTGGACAGCCTGCAGGACTGCTGGATGTGATCTGGATACCTGTGGAGATAATAGATTCAGAGGTCACACACACCCACCTGCAGACCCCCAGATGCAGCAGTTCTCACACTCTTAATATGGCAGAGCTGTCATCACTGCACCAAGAGAGGGAGAAAGAGGGGGGTATGAATGAGGTTGTTGGGGGGGGGGGGATAAACTGTGTCCTCTGTAATTTCGTGTGCTCGTACACTGAGTTCTGTCCTCTTACCTCCAGCTTACACCCATTTTCCTCATTTCTCTTCATTTCAAAACACACAGAGCACCAACTCTGTCTCCTCCACCACCCCCACCCCGCCCCAATTCACTCCCCAGTATCAGGCTGCTCTGTCACTCTGTAGCTTTTGTATATCTGTCCTGGCCGAACTCTGTGTTCTCGTCCTTTTGCCTTTTTCTCCCCGTCTGCAGATCTTTGTCTGCTCCTGATCGTTTGAGGTCACGTGATGTTTCCCAGGAGTGTCGTCTGCAGCTTTATTAGCTTGTGGCATGTTGCATCAACAAGTTATCATCACAGGAAATGCCTGCTGTCCTTGTTGCTGTTCTTCTTCTTATTTGTTTCATTAGTGCTAAAGTTAAACTCATTATAAATCTAAATGATTTAGTTTTTAATCTTTTAAAGAGATATTTAGTTTACCAACAGGGTTCATGTGCATATGACCCATTCATGTTGCAAAGGATGAAAAAGAGAGAGGCAATTAATAAGTGACTAATAATTGATCTGCTCTGGAAACAGCAGGTATAAATCCCCCTGACTGCAGGTCTGGCACAGAAAGGTAAGAATGTCACAGAAGAAAAACCTGATTTTTTGGAGCAGTGCTTCACTCTGAAGGGAAGCATCATAACTTTACGGAGGGAAAATTAGCTCTTTGCCATTTGACCCACTAACAACAAAACAAGAGCACAGTACAGGTAATATTATTTTTACCTTATTGCCGACCTTGCTGTAATGATTGACTGTCATGCTTTGGGCTCAATAATTACAGACTTTAAGTCTGTGGTTGAGACTGCAGAGTGTCTGTGGCTGCTGTGGATCGGCTCACAGAGAGCCAACGACCACCTGCTCCGTTATTTTAAACCATGCAGCAGAGATGAATCATACAAAGCTCCGTGACTGTTACCTGCACGCAGCCACAGCCTGTTCAAACATGGCTGCTGCTAATCCGAGAGGACTCGACTTCAGCGGCTGCTGCTGCAAATAATCATTTTAATAATACAAACATTTATGATTTTAGCAAAGTCAAGCAAAGATCAGCCTGAATGCACAGAGCAATTACACATCTTATAAAAATTACTGCTATTATTCTAATTTAGCTTCAAGCACATCTCTAAACCCCCTGAAAGCAATTTTAATGTTCTTTTTCTTTCAGCTCTGCTCTAACATTCATTTGCACCCATGTGCTGAAATACCTGTGACCCCGTGATGCATCTGGCTTATTGTTGTGCACAAAGTATTAAAGTACTTGACAGTATTTTTCACAAACTTCCTGTTCTAAGACAGGATTTTTACTTATTAGCAGGATTGTAGCAACAAATATGGCTTTAAATCACCCGTTCACCCGTTTTCTTCAGCTTATCCAGGTCAGGGTTGCAGAGGCAGGATGCAGCCTGGACAGGCCGTCCATCTGTCCCAGGGCTAACACAGAGACAGACCATGAGCCACACCTACGGTTAACCCCATGCATGTCTTTGGACTGTCAGAGGAACCCAGAGTACCTGGAGAACCCACATAGACACGGGGAGAACATTTGCTGATAATACCTGTCAGCTCATTGTTCCAGCTTCAGAGAGGGAGGCTCTTCCCTGAAGCCTGTGAATTGAATGCCTTGCATTTGAGTGTTATGACAGCTGACTAAGTGGGTAATGAGGATTCATGTGAGGAGGTGGGCCTGTGGGGAAATGTGCTGTATTCACCAGAATTTCTGCCTTCCTCGGTGATCCGTGTGCCTTCAAGCTTAGCAGGATTCCTGCCTGTGAGGCTCATCTTTAAATGTGTGTTCACAGAACAGGAAGTTTGATTTAAATGCTTTTAATTTGTAAAACTGTTTATTATCGACAAGTTTACAAATCAAAATAGGATCAAAGTATTAGTACCTGACTGGAGCGGTGGGACCGTTTCCCCGTGCACGCCCGGTCTGCTGCTATCAGAAACAAACTGTTAATGTTGGTATTCGTCCCCTGATCCTCTCTTATTAATTTGTGTTCAGCTTTGTAATCTGGTTATTTGCCACTTGCTTCTCATTCTGGCAGAAAATCTCAGTAATTAGGGCTCAGTGCTCGGCTGGCCACAATACTCTCGTCTTACTGTTTTACTGAGGAGCGCTTGTTAAAACGGACTCGTGTCGCTTTGAAATGAAACGAGCCAAATCCACCCTCGTTGTTGGAATCCACCCGTTTATCTCAGTGAGTCACAGCCTGAGCCAGCCCAGGAGTGATGAGTCACCACGCCATGTTTTAGCAATTAAAATCGGATATAATCAGTGAGACGTGATAGATTTATCACCAGCTCTGCATCGCGTTTTGTTTACTTCAATAATTGATAATAAAACTTGCCATGATACATAACCATGGTACATACAGATGATGTCTTCAGTGTGCAGCCACGTGGATTATTTCTGGCTGAAATAAATTCTCTTACAGTCTCAGGTCAGACTGACACGTGGACGATATGCAGAAGGCTTTTAATTATGCCCCTGAAATATGCACCGCTGAGATAACAAGGTAACGTTAAACTGTTCCTGACAGGGTCACGGCTCTTTGAGAGCACGGGTGAAATTGAGACTGGCAGGTGCCACGCACACACACTCACACACATCAATGAGTCAGTTCCTTTTGTGCAATGAAGCCTTTTACTGTGCCAGCCAGCAGTTAAAAAGCCGCTCATACAGCAGGAGTGGAGCCACTTGCATGTAAGCAGTCGCTAATGGGCTTTTAACAGGGCTGCTAAACACACCTGATTGTGCTGCTGGATAATAGCAGTGAGCCTGGGACTCCTGGATGGCATCCTCACAGCGAGAGCTGGGCAGGAGAGGGCGAGACAAAAACGGGGACCAGGGAATCATCCAAGTGATTACTGGGAGATAAATGTGAGGATCCTCGTGCCAGGAGCAGCCCGTCAAAGGCTGACACTGAAAAGGAGCAGGCGCGTGTGCCAGCATGTCCAATCACAAAGAATCAATTAGGCAACTAATCACTAATTTGACTGGCAGCTACCCATCTGATCAATTCTCACTCATTCCTCAACCACAACTCTAAAAACAGCGCTCTAAGATGGAAATAAGATTAATCAGTAAATTAAAAGTGGGGGGGGGGGCAGCAGGTCTAATTATACAGGTTCGTTAACCGAAGCCTCGTTTTCTTTTTGGGTTTCCAGTGTCGTGTCAGGTGCACAGATAAACTGAAGAGAGCAGGCTGGTCTGTTAGAAGCTCCTTTTCCAGTTCAGGGTCAGGGCGAGAGGCGGGGTTACACCTGGGCAGGTGTCACAGGGCTTCTGTGGGACGTTTAAAGGCAAAAGTTTGGGTTGTTTTTTTGGAGTTTTTTGTTCAGTTCAGTCGTAGTTTTTCCTCCAATCAAACCAGAGCATAGCGAATGATTTAAGATGAAAGCCGTGCTCTCAGTATTTTCTCTCCCAGTATGAAGCTTATTGTGTTCCTTTGCCTTCTGCTTGTCTTTTCTACCAATATTGGATAACCATCTGATTTGTTCAGAACTACATCTCTTATATCTCGATCCTCTTCTCCTCTTTCTGTTTTTGAATAATTCCTTTTGATGAATTCCTCACTGGCCTTTGATCTGTGCAGCAGATTGCGAGTGTATTGAGCAGTGGAAACGCATCAAATGGAGGAGGCAAACTCTTCAATGGAGCTGTGAGGACAGCTACAGAGCCTTGATCAACAAGGCAGGGCCATGAAAAGAAACGCGCTGCACTTGAAAAGGAGCAGTGAAAAAAGCTATTGACACGGAGCGCTGGGTTCTTTGTTTTGTGATACTGTGACAGAGACGTATCATTCTGTGCAGCGTGGACAGCGTCACGCTTGGGTTTCTCCCATCTTCCACCTTTTGGCCTCCTTTAAAAACAGAGCGAGAACAACTCTTTAAGTGAATTCTCTGTGCAGCTGCTACACTTGTTTCCTCCTGAATATGCTGCTCTGCTGTCCTGTCACTGCTTTTCAAAAGAGCAGCTTTGTTTCTGTTAGCGTGCTGCAGAGGAGACCTCGGGGCTCGAGCAGCAAAGGCGGAGGCCGAAATATTAAAGCCGCTCTTCTTTACCGCAGCAGTGCTGCTGGTGCTGATGTGCAAACAGAGGTTACACCGTGCAAACACCCAGAGCTGAACTTTGAGCTCTAAATGGGCAACAGGCAACTTTGTTGCTTTACTTTAACATGATGACAGTAAAGGGGGGGGTCTTCCTTTAGCACCTTCCTGCTTCTGCATTCACAAAGTCACAATAAGACACCAAGCAGCTTTAAGGGTGAAATGCCTTGCTCAAGGGCACGTCTTCATACTGGCTTGTTCACTTCACTCAGACGTTTCAGCCTCTCCTGCAGCCTTTCTCAGACGGCAGGATTAGGCGGTTATCTGGACACCGTGTAACACCCAGAACAGCTCTGCTTTCTTCCCTCAGACCGTGTTCCAGCTTTGAAGGGTGTTCCCAGTTCTGCTCATCAAAGATATACAGTTAACTTGGGAATGCTGCTCTGTGAGGCAGGCCCCTGGGCTCAAACCAGCATGTTTTGAGTCAGACCCTCGCTGCTGTAGTGTCAGCTTTAAGACTAAAACTCTCATAAAGTGTGATGAAATTATCAAGTGTCCTTTTCAGGTGTTCACCTGAGTCTGAGCACTGAAACCCAAAGCTGCTGCTGCAGAGACAGAGACGCTGATTAGCTTTTACAGGAAGTCAGTTAATGGTCCTTATGCAGTAATGTTTGTGTTATCCTAAACTTGTCACCTTTTTGTAAAGTGGTCCAAGTCGCACACTTTTTACTGAGGACATTCACCATCATTTCAGCACCACTGATTGTAACCAGGATACTGATGTATGCGTGCACAAATTTCATTTAATTTATTCACATATTTGATGAGCGCAGTGCTCATTGAGCCGCAGAAGTGCTGCAGCAGTGCTGCCTGTAAGTGCTCTCATGCACAGATCCACCTTTTTGGCACCTCTAAGCATTCTGCATGCAAATAACAGGCTGCGGATCTGTAATGTCACCTCTCTGTTTTAGCCCTTCCTGTTTTGCATGCATAAAATACCTGAGCAGGTGGGAGATAAGCTATCTACACTAAGCTGCCCTACAAATTATACTGTGTAAGTAAATTGCATATCTGCCACCTATTCATTACTGTAACAATGGCTTTTGTGTGGAGTATCATGAACCTTATCAGGCTCTTGATGGTGTGAGGGTGTCAGAGAGAAGAGAAAATCCCTGCGACATTTATCATCAAAGGCCTTCGAACCCGATTAAAGATGACTGCACACAGGCCTCATTTAGTGTCAGATACCAGCGACTGCTGAGTCACTTCACTGTGAGAAACACTGCGGCTGGAAAACCGTATTAATGCTTCAAAGATGAATGAATGTGACACGTTTGCTCCAGTAAAACCAGTGAAGTCCTCAGGAGATGGTCCACTGTGGAAATCAGTGCAGGAGTGTTTCAGAGCCGTCTCATTTCTCAGCCCACAGAGGATCGTGCAGCCCTTCAGCTCCAGTTTAAGGAAGAAAAGACACAAAGAAAAAACTAACTGGGGTTAATAGGTTGTCAGCTGACAGCATGGTAACACTGAAAAGCCACCCACTGTGTAAACATGCCAATTATTCCAGCTGTCAGCTACCCATTAATGTTACACTGACAGGATTTTTCTGCCTTTGTGACTCAGTCCATCACATCACATACCTGACAATTAATGCCAAAAATAATTGAAATTACAGTTCTTTAACTTACTGAAAATTAAAGATTATTATTTGAAATGGGAACATTTGTGCGGGTAACTTCAGATCCGTGTAAATCCTTTATTTAAGGCCATCTTTCCTTCATTGAGAGAAGATTAAGTTGTGCGTTTAGCGATGCTCTCAAACTCGATGTTGTCTCTGGACCGACTCGAGGCAGCATCGTTTGACTGAACGTCTCAGCGCTGAGACAGTCGAGCGGTCACGGCTGTGTTCATATATACTTTTCACAGAGCTGCATTATCACCTGTCTGATGTGCTCTTTATTATCACTTCCCTGTTTCACTGGTTCTGAATCTCTCTCCACTTCCAGAAAAAGGCCGTTTGAAATCGCACTGAGGAGCTAATCGCGCTCAGCGTTCACGAGCAGAGCTGCGGTCACACATTTGCAGAGATGGTTCGGGTGATTCCAGCTGTGGCAGCCGTCGCCAATTTACTATCTCAGTTCCTGTAAACAGCCTCGTGCACTTTCATCACGCCTGCTGTAAGAACTCAATCGAATTAATCAAAGACCTGCTGCTTTCCCCCCAGTTCGAGCTAATTAGGGGTCAGTGAAGTGCAGAGACAATAATTTTGGTGATAACAGGAAAACTTTCTGCTCGTTCCTGCAGCACGTTTGATGAGTTCGTTCTGATTCTGTGTTTTAACAGTTACACGTTGGCTTCATTTTCTCAGTTTTAAAAGAAACTCAACTATTAATGATCCTCAGAAACATTAGCTTTTATTTGATGCTGACAGTCACTGTGACAGGTTTCATCTGTTTTCTCAGTGTGAGCGCTCTGAGGACCGTACAGGAATCGATGCTGCAGACACAAAGCTGCTGCGTGGACACGGGCTGAACAGTTTCACACTGTACAAAACAAATATTCAGTTTCCAGAATAAAAAAAACTGAACATGGACTCGAGGACTGAGAGCAGCCAGCTTTTTGGTATTTGGGTGACATTTGTTCCAAACATGAGGAGCTGCTGATGCTGTGAGACTGAAGCTGTCACAGCTAATCTCGCCTTTTCTTTCCCTCTGCCTGGTGTTGATCAGTGTCCTGTTCCTGAAACGATAGCTATGATTATGAGCTGTCAAATACCAATTACCCATAATTCAAGTCCCCAGTTAGGGATGGATGAGACAGTCACTCAGCAGCAGCCTTCCTCTTCTCTTCTAATTCATGTGACCTTTGATGAATTAGATTTCTCTCATTTATGAAGGTGATGAGATTTTCATGGATGTTGACCTGCTGCACAGTGTGTGAAATATCAGAGTGATTGATATCACACACTGTTGTCCTTTTAGACGTTCAGGCTGAATATAGGTAATAATAATGTGATATTTTCCATTTAAGGCCCCACTCCATAAAATCAGGCCAGGTTATAACCCGACTGAGCTTTAAGTAGTCTAACACTCCTCTCTGGTGTCTCACACATACCTGTGTTACCTGTGTTAGCTTACCTCAGCACCGGTGCCTTCCTCCCTGACCTCCTCCTCCTCCTCCGTCTGAAGCTCTTTATATAAGACTGTAATAACACCGTGAGCAATGCTGTGCAAAGAACTGTGATTAAACCTTCACTGTGAAGATTGTTCATTTTCCGTCTCTCGTCAGTTGCACAGTTACAGTATCGGTGGCCTTAAGCTCAGTTCATGCTCGATCACTCAACGCTCGCGACAGCTTTCGCTCGACAAAGACGGCATGTTGCACCTCCACCTACATTCACACCCGAGTGACAAAAGCTGGAGGACAGAGATACGATTAAGAGAAGTGATTGCACATTTAGCACCGTGTACCTGGGGGCGCTGCCAAGACCGATGCTGTTTCACTGCTGAATGAGCAGAAAAAATAGAAATTTTATATTATATGGATGAGTGACACATGAATACCTGTTGCTCAGTTGTTTTAAAAGGTAACAGAAAAAAATGGGGCCGTGGGACATGAGAACCACATCGTATTTAAAAAAATCATACACTGTAAATAAGAGATGGAAGAACCACTGCACCAACACCCACTGTTTCCAACATCGAAGTTATGAAATATGAACTGCAGCATTTGGACCACCGTGCAGAAATTAGAGCGTTATGTTAGACTGACACACACACACACACACACACACACACACACACACACACACACACACACACACACACACACGCGCGCGCGCGCGCGCACACACACACACACACACACACACACACACACACAGACAGCCAGTGAAAGCAGCCACGCCCTAATAATGCATTGTTCTAATTAAAGCCTGCATTGGTGTGAAGGGTTCGTGTGGCCACAGAGACCGAAGCTGCTCGTCTCCCAGCCTGTAAACATGCTTATCCCTTTGACCATCTTCACATGGGAGTCTGTGTGGATGTGCTTGCTTTAGGAGCAGCCACGAACTTTGGTTTTATTTTTCAGCCTGAAGCTTTTTGATCAAAGTATTAATCTGGATTTTCTCAAACTGCAGTAAATGAGGGGAAAATAACCTCTGGCTGACGAGTACCTTTTATTTGCACTGCTGTGATGTAGTCAAAGGAGGGAAAATCAAACTATAGTCACGATGTACTGCTGATATGTTACAGTAGTCCTCCATGCAGCAGCCATTCTTTCAGTTTTATCAGCTGACAGCTGCTGGCAATCAACCAGCTAAAAGCTGACACGGCTGACATCATGACAGGCTGACAAAGAGCCCAAAACAAACAGCTGTGCTTCATTGCCTTCTATGAGCATGTGATTCGGATGCTAATGTGGCTAAGCGAGCACCCCCATCAGCATAGTGCTCACGTTCTTCCTGCATGCCCGTCGACATGGGGAGGCTCCACATAAACAGGCAAATGCCACAAGCCTCTAAATGTCAATTAACTGTGATTCATCTCCCTGGTGCTGAGAGAGGAGCCGAGCCGGGCTGCTCACCTAAACACCCCCAATTTATGTTCAGCTGTTGCTCCACTGTGACTTCCACCAAGAATAAACTGGGATCACTGGGGCTGCAGGCTGGAAACGATTAAAAAGATATGAATTATTGTGGCGCATTGACACCCGTTTCCTCAATAGCAGGACAAACATTCGTACATTATGCTTCCTAATAAATAAATAAAATTAGGCATAAGCAACGATGAAACCTGATTTCACAGGGCTGAAAGTTTTCCTCGAGTAACTTGAATAACTACCTTTAACTGCCCTGAAAGTCTGAGCTTCAATAAAGTTGAAGAAAAAGAAAAATAGATACATATCTGTGCTGTTCATCAGGAGCCAGCGCAAACATGCAGGTAGTAACTTTGTAACGAAACTTTTCTCAGAATTCGGAGATGGAAGGAGGGACTCCTGCTTTAATAAAAGAAGGAAAAGAAGTTATTACTTTCACTTCATCAAAATTTTATTCAATAAAGGCAATTATTGATTCTGATGCCTGCTTACCAAAGCAGCTGCTGAGGTCTAAAACCAAATCAAATCTGCTCAGACTTTTAGGGGGAAAGTTGAAACCTCCCAGTATCTCTGTAATTTTACCTTATTGCTTAGCTTCCTCCTCCTCCTCATTCTTCTTCTTCTAATTCCTCTTCCTCCTGCTCACTTTAGGGATCACCCCAATATATTTGAACCAGGAAGTTGCTGTGTAAACTAATGATTTCCAAAAATACATTTTGACCTTTCACCCCTGTGTTCTCCTCTGAACAGTTTTGGCTCGCCCATATTTAACCTAATAGTTGATTATAGTCTTTGTTCTTAGAGAGCTCTCTCTGTTTGCAAGTTGCTTAAGTAATATTTTCCATATGATGAACGATATTTGCAGAACATACTGTTCGTTTGCTGGGAAACAGTCACAGATATAAGCTTGGATGGTTAAACTCAGAATACTTCCTTTGAGGTTTAGTCTGTGTGAATGAAACCTTCTCACCCTCCGACCTCTGACCTCTGACCGGCCTCATCTCAGTGAGCCAGCAGGCTCCGTCTCCATGGGGATTTTTGGAGTGTGGCTTTGAGGAAATGAATCACCTGTGGTGTCATCTCTACTCTCTGCTCCCCTCTTCTTAAAGGTTTCCCTCCTCATATCTCTTTTTGACCACCCCCCCTTCCCCTGGTTCTCCTCCTACACCTCCACTGGCTTCAGCCTCTCAGGCCTTTTAATCTAACCCCGCCTCCTTTTCCTTCCCTCTCCCTCTCTTTTCTCTCTGTCTCTGTTTATTATTTTTTCTGTGCGTCACAGAGGATTTCATTGACCACTATGAATAACCCCAAAGTTTCTGTGGCTCGTGGCTGTGGTGAGACCATCTGGTGTGTCTGTGTGTTTTTGCGTGTCAGCTTTTTTATGAATTGTGTGTTGATGTGTTTAATTAGGGGGAAATTAATCTGTGTTTGTTTCTGAGAGAAGAAAAAAGGAAATGTGAGCAAAAATGTCACAAATGATACAAACAGAGACGAACTTTGTGTTCACTGCTGCTGCTTTTGTTGTTGGCGGGTCAGTGTGTGTGTGTGTGTGCGTGTGTGTGGAGGGGATAGATGGTTTGACAGCCCCTCGGGGTGAAAGCTGTGGTTCAGTAACGTGTCCACGCTCACACTGAGATGCTCTGATTTATGCACACACTCTGATGTACAGCGATCACACACGCTCATGTCACTCTCACACCGTAAAACATGCATATGCCTTCACACACAAAATTCATTCACGCACACACGGTCAGACATGTGGATGTGTGCATGCTGTAAATCCAACACAACCCTGCAGCACGCACAACCTTCACACTTGTTTTGTCAGTGTGACTGTTTCACAGCTGATTTTCGGGCCGTTCACCTCTGAGCTGCAGAGTCTAACGTATTGCCCTAATCAATCCCTCACACACTAAGAGGCTTTTTCACTGGAACCACCCGGGGCTAGCTAGCAGTTATAGCCAGTGGTTAGTGACTGCTTATCCCTTTTCTTGTGAAGAGAGTAAGAGGCCGGCTCCCCACAAGAATTTTATCTTTACAGGCACAGAGGCTGGCTGAGAGGGCAGAGACTGAGGGGAGGGAGACAAGAAAAGGCCTTGGTAGGATTTGATCCCGGGTCAGCGGGGGGGGNCTGAGTGAGTGAAAGGCAGAGAGCGGTTAAAGGAGCAGGTCGAGTGAGGAGGAAGCTTCATTAAATGTTAGTTCAGCCAGCACCAGTGTTTGGTGGCTCGTTGTGACAGAATAATTTGACTGCGCAGCATGAACGATCGGACACTCCCAGCCTCGCGTGAGTGTTTGTGGACGCTGCCAAACACATTGAGCTGTTGGACGTGGACCAGACTGTATTAAGAAAGGATTACAAGTTCTCTGTTTCGCTGCCTCTCATCTTTTGTCTTTTCATTTTTCTTTCTTGTTCAGATTGAGTCACATTCTCCGTTTCTCCCTCTCATGGCTGCAGGAATTACAAGTTCATTAAAGTCTATTAATTATATGAAATTTATGCAGCAGCTGAATATTTTTTGTCTCAAGGGGTGTGAACACATGCAGTTTAAAGCAGGAGGCTGTGTAAGCCTGTTGTTTTGCAGCATTAGTGCAGCTCAGGGTTTCCTGCTCTGCTCTTGTGCAGCATCAGTTCTATTTTGCAGATCAATCTGAAATTCAGTGGAAGTCCAGCTCTCCTGTGGAGAGTATTTGAACAAAGAGGCCTGATGGATGGGTAGTGACACCAATTCTTGTTTGCAGAAAAACAGGGTATCACAGCAGCACAGAGACTTTTTTTGTTACAAAAGGAGGAAAAAGGAGAAAGTTTAGGATCGAAGGAAGTCTGGAGACTGGTGATTTGTGCCTCTGCAGCTGCACAGAGTCGGAGTGAGAGATGAATGTTAACAAACTCCTTCCACGTGTCCACTTTGAACTCTGTCCTGACTCAGCCTGCAGGCCAACAGGTGGCATCACGGGGCTGTTAGCACACGCCCATCATCACTGTAAGTTTGATCAGAGAGGGCCAACGTCCTGGCTTCTTCTCACCTCCTCAGCTCTCAGGTGAGGAGTTACAGGTGCCTCCACTGAAGTGCAAACAGATGAAAGGTGTGATATCCAAACTGCTGTGTTGTTCCCAGGGGCTCGCCCCCCCAGCGTTGTCTCCTGGTAGACGAGCTTTACTGTAATGACGGCCCAGGTGAAGGAAGACTCTGCCTGAGGCGTTTTACCAAAGACTGATGAGTCTTTCTTTAACGAGCTCGTCTCTCTTCTCTCGTGGTCGGCTGTCCGTCTGAGTCTCTGTTTGCTGTATCGTTCTCTAAATGATCTCGAATGAATTAAGGAGGTTCATCCGTCCCAGTGATGCAAACAAAACAAGTGGGAGGGAAAAATATCTGTCAGAGCAGAAACATTTCACTGAAAATGAAATCCTTCCTGTCTAAATCTTTTTTTATCTGTGAATGTTCAGCTTCCACCTTCAGTTTTATTACAAAATTTTTTCTTAATATTCAAATAAGTTTTGTTTTGTGGATGTTCGCATAACCTCCCATCTGCTTTCTTTCTTCTGCTTTCAGGAACTGGAGCTCCAAAGGTGCAAGTTATGGAGGAGCTGGAGGCGTACCCCACAGAGTCTGTGGACCTCAGCTGCCAGTTCAACGATGGAGGAGGCCTCACCAAGCTCACACAGGTCAGCAGACCAAAGGCAACAGCACAGTTATATGTCCACAAGCACTGAGACTAAGAACTTAACAGTAAGATGGGCAAAGTGATACCTAATGAACATGTTTATTTAGGGGTCAAAAGGTCAGTTTATTCAACAGATAAAATACAGACAGTAAAATTTCCAGCCAGTGAAGATAATGAAACACATGGTTCATTTACACTGTTTATTGAAAACTGCATTTTTATTCATTTTGGTGATTAAGAAACAGTGAAAAACAATAAAGTTATTAAAGCACCAATGAGACTCGATCCTGTCAGGATTTTAGGAAAGCTGTTTGAAGTTCACCAGCAAATGATGCAGCTAGCTTTTCTTTTTTTTTGTTGGTGTGTGTGTGTGTGTGTGTGTGTGTGTGNATAAAGTAGTTATGGAGATATGATCTCATTTCCTGTTGGGCTGTTACAGTGAAGACATTCTGGAAATGCAAATTCAGACTTTGGACTGAAGATCACCTCAAACCTTCCTTCAGGTACTGAAGGCACAGACATGATGAGAAGGATCAGAGCTCCATCACTTTAACAATGCTACTGTGTTTCACCGCAGCTCTGATGTAGACCTCAGTGGCAGAAGAAGAAAAATGATACAGGAAGAAATGGTGTTTGTAGGAGAGCATAAGTAACTGTAACTGCAGCCTGGCAGCAGAAGTCTAAACAACCTTCTCAATAAATCGGGTTTGAGCTCAGGAGAGGAAATAAGGCCAGCGTTTCAGAGTGGTGCAAGGAGGCGAAAAGGAAACGGAAGCAAACAAAGTAATAAAGGACTGAAAGGTCAGCATACGGGTGGACCTGCAGTCTCACAGCTGCTGCGTTCTTACTGCCTGAACCGCTGATGTCATTCAGGTATCGCTTAGAGTGACATCTTTGCAGTGGGGACGAAGCGTGACAGGAAATGAGAAGTTTAAATTACACACAAAATGTCCCTAAAGCAACAATTTCAGATGGATTAATAACATCAGTGCTGTGAACCCTGAACCAGGAGATCCAGCTCCCACTCCCACTGTGACGGGTGATTCGCTGTGAAGCACCGTGATTGGGCACTCGCTCCAGATACAAACCACTCTCTCCAAGAAGGAGTAGCACTTCTTGGTACTCCACCCTCACATCCTGGAAATGGATTCACTCTGCAGTGGAGAAATGACCGTACCACACATCAAAGCTTTGCAGCACTTCACCCAAAGACTGAGGAGTGCTGAGACTCGTGGACTTCTCACT
>JASGAU010406250.1:0-23151 GCA_030220045.1 Australoheros facetus
CACACACACACACACACACACAGAAAGAGAACTTTATTAAAAGGCTGCAGTTGAAAAGTAAAACATTCTAAAAAAGCAGCAAGAGCTAAAGTGAATTACGAGCGAGAAATAAAAGCCTGGGCAGTGAATCAAATCAGGGGCCCATTCTAACAGCACTTACCATGCATGAAATGAGCTGCTAATTAGCTTGTAATCAGACAGTGCAGCTCTTGTGAGCCTAATGGGAACCCATTTGCAACTGAGAGTGTTTTCCACAGAGTACATTACAAAAACATCTCCCTCCTCTTCTAAAACATTTTGTTTTGCAAGCAAAATGCCCTTCTAAGCTACTGAAATATATAATAAATATCAAATGCCACACTGCACTGCTTACATTATCGATCTTGCAGGAAACTAAAAATAATGCGTCCCATGATTATAGTCTTTAAATTCTACAATTTTATAGATAAAGATAATATAATTTGATTTTATTACAACTAACTACAGTTATCGTTGTTAATTTCTGTCTCCTCCCCCTCCACTGTTGTTAACTGTGCGTGTAGGATGGAGAGCCTCAGTGCGATGTTTAAGACAGGCCTGTACATCAATGACCTGAGCATGCACGACTCGAGCAGAGACCTGGTGCTGGCGGGAACACAACAATCAGAGGAGCTAAAGAGAGCTCTCATACAGGTACGCTGTGCTAAAGTGCAGCTGCATTATATGTGAGTGATCAGCTCCCTTGTCAACCTGAATTATGCAGAGTTGTTCTGAGGCCCTTCTTTCAGCCTTGCAGCCCCAGATTACCTACTGCAAAGCCCAGATACAAACTAAAAAATCCCTTTCTCTCTTTCTTCCCATTGGGAAGTCCAGGAGCAAAAGAAGTCTAGTAAGCTGGAAGAGAGCATGAAGATGCTGGACTATGAGATGAAGAAGACTGACGACCTTCTTTACAGGATGATCCCCAAGCCAGTGGCTAAAAGGCTGCGCAAAGGAGAACCGGCTGTAAACACTTGTGAGGTTAGGCTTATAGAAAGTGTTATATACAGCTTGTACCGCTGATTTTCTACTCTGTGTACTAAGCTAAGCCAAACATTACTGTGCACAGGGTGGTACTGTCTTTCTACAGCATGCAGGGAAAGAAGCCTTGAAGATAAAAAGGTCATTTACTCACAAATGTTCTGGTAAAGAATGTGGTTCCATGTCAAAACACGTTTCTTCTTATTACACAGAAAAATGCAAGTGATTTTAGATTATCAGTGTACCTTTGATAAATTATATAATGTTGTCTTCAGTGGACTCAGCTTTCCTCATCGACATTAGGATACAGACTCTGCCCTTAAATGCTCCACTTTAATTGGCTCTAATTAACTCTAAAAGAAATTGAGATCAAAGAAAATGGTCCATCCATAATGGAGATGGGAGTACTGAGGGTAGTTGTCATAGCAGCATGATTTGCTGTGGCTGCACTAGGGAGTAAAGAATGCCCCGAGACTCGTGTGCTCTGTACTCGATGCTTACTTTAACTCACATGCTTGCACTTAAAAAGCACAGTTTTTGGATTACATCTTTAATCTTGCATTTAGTAAAGCATAAACTGAGATGTTAATGTTGTAAAGAGTTCCTGGGAACTTAAACAGAAGTGCATACATTTATTGAAAGCATTTTCATTCACCTGGATATTTTGTTAAAAATGGCCCATGAATTTCTTCCTTTACCCCCGTGTATACCAGTCAGCCTGCTCGTCAATGCTCTGGTCACTTTTCTCCCAGGTCTTCCCAGATGTGACCATTCTCTTCAGTGACGTGGTGGGATTTACGCGCATTTGCAGCCACATCACTCCAATGCAGGTGGTCTCCATGCTCAACACCATGTACACGTTATTTGACACTCTCAGTGAGAAGCATCGCGTCTTTAAGGTTACTTTTTTTTTTTTTTTCCCCTTATTGTACGACACGTTATGTGCAAGTGTGCTTGGGTAACAATGCTTGTCCTTGTATTATCCAGGTTGAGACCATTGGAGATGCATACATGGTGGTTGCTGGAGCTCCAGAGAAGACTAAGTATCACGCCCATAACATCTGTGACATGGCCTTAGACATGGTGCGCTCCATAGATCACCTCAAAGATCCGTCTAATGGCAATAACATACAGATTCGTGTTGGTGGGTAGAAGCTGTACTGACCTGCAGGTGTGTTTATGTCAGTGTTTGACAAATTACATTTACATGCTGTCTTTGGTTGCAGGGATACACTCTGGGATGGTTGTAGCAGGTGTGGTAGGACACAAGATGCCACGTTATGGCCTGCACGGTGACACAGTTCACACTGCATCTGCTATGGAGAGCAATGGCAAGGTGGGTAAAATGATATGTGGCAAAACTTTTGAAAGCTTAAAAATGGGAAAAATATGTAAACTTATTGATATGCAAAAATTTACATTTGCCTACTTGAGATAGTGAGTTAGAATAACTTGTTGGTTTTGAGTAAGGAACTGTTACATTTTGTAGAAGAACAATTAACAATAAAAGATAAGTCACACGACCCTAAGCTGGTGTTCCGAAATAAGTCAGCCTTACTTAATTTTAGGTTAAATTAAATTAAATAGGACACCACGAGGCAAAATAAAAGTCCAAGAATCCAAATCATGCTCATGCACAGAAAAACAGGGAGGGGGAGCAAACAAATCCAGTAAAATGCAGGCAAACACAAAAATCAAGAAACCAGACTGAAAGGTCATACACAATGCCATATATCAAACACAAGAAAACTATGAAATGCCAGGAATGCTTAACTCAGGAAAACAGTGATCTGGCTAATGATTCTGAGTTATGAGGGTAGGGCAAATAATAAAAAAAACCTTAACTCACCATAGCTACACTAATTTAAATAAAATAAATAAATTAAGAAATACTTAACTAATGTATTTTAGGAAGCTGAGAGTACTGAGAAAGTAGGAAACTTAAGGGCCAAGAGATAGAAATCCCTCTTTTGTAGCATTCTCATGTCCCATTCACTGCACAGCTTCAGTAACTGCTTTAATTGACATTTGAAGAACAACTGAAAATGGATCACTGGCTGGAAGTCATTAATTGCTATAGGCATCTCAGTCATAGTGACCCCATTGCTAACTAAATCTTAAAACAAATCCACAACAGTAAACATCTATGAAACGAAAGAAAAAGAAAGAAACAATAAAACAGTACCAGACCCAGACTTGCCAGTGAGGAAATGTTCCTTGCTCAGTATATATCTATGGTCAGAATGTCTCTACTCAGTTACAGTTGGTGATTTTGGGGATTTTCTTGTGACCGCTGACTCTGTGTCAATCAGGAGATGCACATTCAGCTGAGCAGTGCCACCTACGAGCACCTGAAAGGAAGCCACTTCATCTTCGAAAGGAGGGGCATCATTACCATCAAGGTCAATGATCGAAACTCTCACCATAGCAACTGCATCCACTTCATTCATTGCATGTAATCAGCCATTACAGAAAGATGTAATCAATTATCCATTGCTGTAGAACAAATAAGTATTACAGTTTAAATCAATTCCGTTGGATTTGCTTCAAGAACTCGTTTAAAGCGGCACAAGGCACACATACGAACACACAAAAAACACTGGATGAGCCGATGGAACAAAATAAAATCATTTGGATGTTTAGAAAAGTATGAAGTGCATATCTGCATACTGTGGATGGGCCTTATGAGACCAAAAGTCTGAGGCTTTCATTTGTGTTAATGGATGCCTACCAGCAAACAGACAGGATAAACATTTATGAACCTCAGAATCATATGAAATAATAATAACTGACAATGTTTTGGCTCTAGGGAGTCAGCACACTCAGTATTCACAGCTGGTAATTGCAGCTTGCTTGTTGATTTACCGCTTTATCAGGAGGCCTGACTTTGAGGCTGTACATTTAGTGATAATGCCAGCAAAGTGACTCCCAAAGGTTTTTGAGGCACCTAATTACACACGCCAATCTCAAGAAAGCAACAGTGGCTCATTTTTCATCAGGGAACTGAAAAGCTGGCAGCTGCCATTTTAACTTCCAAAGCAGAAATCGTGCCTCTGAATCTCTGTCTTTGAATATTAGTGCATATATTTTGCATATTTATGCAAAAAAAAACCCAAAAAACAAAACACACACACATCAAATCTTTCCTCTGCTTTTTTCTTCCCTTTGTACATTTACAGGGAAATGTTGAAATTGAAACCTACTGGCTGAAAGGAAAAAGGGACAAGGATGGTAATGCTCAGGCAGCGTGTCCTCAGTTTGAGACTCAGACCATCAGTAAAGCTATCAGCAAGGCCACCATATCGGACCCCGAGGCCACCGGGGACGAGGAGGGACCGGTAAAGGTTCAGCTGAGATACGCTTGAATGGTCTCCACTCTCATTTGCTTTATTGCCACTGTCATTATCTCTGATTCCTCGAGGCTCCTTCTGTTTCTGTGCCCAGGTTTTCCCGCTCGTAGCAGGGGAGGACGAGGATGATGTCAAGTCTGTTCGCTCTCATCGTATCAAAATGGAAGTTTCAGGCCATTCTCTGGAGGAATCGGTAGAGGAGTGTGGGGTGGAGGAGATGACTGTTCATAAGGTGAGAGAAAAATTTTGGTGCAGGGGTTTTTAAATTTCCTCACTAAACAAAATTTATTTTTTTTTCTTTTCACATACACACAGTTGAATCACACTTGCTCTTTTGTTATTGGTTTGATAAATTGACCTCTCCCTTCTCCAATCTCACTATACGGATGCTTTTGCAGGATGGTCTCCAGGACTCTCACCTTGAACTGGACTCACCTGGGTCAGAGGACAGAGACTCCACCGTCGGGTCCCATGACAGCTCCTGTGATTCCGGCTCGTCCAAAAGCGCCATGTGCTCGCTGTCATGAATCAAGAAATGGTAATGTCGTCCAAGCTGATACTGTAGCTTATTCATATGTATAACTGTATCTTAAGTGCTTTGTGTACAGCTAACTAGTGTATTAAATGTTAGCCTATAAATGGCAGGTAGAAAAGGAATTTTGCTGGGGTTTTTTTGCCTTTTTGATGGCATTCTTGTGTTGATGTTGATGCTCGGAATTGCTAGTGGTGTTAAATCTTAAATATAAAAATAATTCATTTAGCTCCAAAAACAGAAATCAATTTCTATTATTAGCGCTGATTTAAACAGGGCTTTTGCTTCACAAGTGAACACACAATTCTCTTTTTCAGCCACTGCAAAGTAATTGCCTCTGAAGCTCTGCAGCGTATCGACAGTGTGTCTTTCAGCAAGACACAAGCTCAGTAATTTCCTGCACTCGTTGATTTGCTGCATCCAAATGTGATATCTCGGTTCACTCTTTAATNCCCCCCCACCTTTCCTTTTCCTTTTCTGCCTTTCATTTGTTAGAAATACACAGCCACGGCACAATGAAATCACCTGTCACCTCAGTGAAAATAAAGTGAGACTGCTGCTGAGCTGCGTGTCCATGCATTCGTTATTGTTTTTCTTGTCATTCAATTGTGGTGACATTCAGTACATGCATTATATATATTCAACAGATTTTTATTGAACACAGTAGATGTATATTACAAGTGTATTTGGATTCATCTTACTTAAATTCTAATGAAATTAAGAGGAACTTGACTAAAAATACTTTTATGGAATTATTCTTTTAGTTCAAAATGCATCTTAACCGTAATATAGTTTTCCTGTTACTGCAGACAATCCCTAAGGAAGCTGAATCATAACCACACAGTTATCTTGGTTCAGCATCACAGTCAGACAACATTCCCAACTGACTGGTTATCAGATGAACTGCATTTGTATGTGGCATCCTCACGATCTAGGCTGCATCCGTTAGCTGCATGTGAGTCTTTAAGTGATGAACCGATGGAGCAATGGAAGCAGAAGGCATAAAAAAAGGCCAACAGGAGCAGGAAAAAGACCATGCAAAAAATGACGACAATCAGGATGGTGGATCCTTCTATGTGAAATCTCTCACGTGGCAGAAGTGTTGTGGTTGTCAGGAGGGTGAAAGCTGTCGAGCTCACATCAAAACTGGGTTGGGGAGTGAGTGCTGGGAAGGGTGGCTTCATGGAAGACAGGTAGGCGACTTCTGGCATGATGGATGTGTTCCCTTTAGCGGGTTTTGGAAGATTTTTTTGTGGCCTTAAAGAGAAAAAAATTTTATAACATTTTTCTTTCTTTCTTTCTTTCTTTCTTTCTTTCTTTCTTTCTTTCTTTCTTTCTTTCTTTCTTTCTTTCTTTCTTTCTTTCTTAAGATAAGCATATGGATTGCAATGATAAACCAATCTGCTAAAACAAAAACATTTAGGTTAAAACAGTTATTCTAAATCACTATTAACATAATCATATTTAGTCAATTATTAACCTACTCAAACAAAATGTGTGATTATTAATTTCAGCATCATCTTTCTGTACTGTATATTTAAACCAGCAGGTTAATAAACTTTCACTCAGACAGCCAAGCGCAAAAAAGGGCCTTTTGTTCTTACCTGCTGTGTGTAGTTGCAGCGGTCCGGTCTCTGTGCTGGATTCAGGGTTTCTTTTTGGGTAAGCCGAGCTTTGGAAAATGAAAGAAATGGAAGACAAGAGGGAGCGAGAGAGAAAAAGGGCTGTACTGAGGAAGATTGGAGGCTGCTGCTGGACCACGGATAACAGGGAGGGTTGCTATGGCAACATTTGCTGAGGGGCCACTTGCACGAGAGTGACATCATACCTCTGTAAGATTAAAATATGTTTTTGTCTTATAGAAGTTGAGATTTTGAACCATTTTGAAATGAATGCAGAACTAAAGCCACTAAAGTGTTGCCCAATCACCTGAATGAAGTGCAGGTACTTACAGGAAGGAATAAAAGCATATGCTCAGTCACACCTGACCTTTCAAACTGCAAACAAAATTAGAGGAATTAGAGAGTGTCAGACCACTTATGTGCAAATAGAAGACTCCCTGTCTGCGGTGAGATTGATCTGACCCTCTAATGCTGCCACCCGTAGGTGACAGAAGCAGCACGGAAAAGCCCATTTCAACCCTCATCTCATCACCATAGACTGCATATAAAGAGCTCACCACCCTCCCAGCCCCTGCGCTGTCTGGTCTCTTTCAGACTGCCATAAGGTTCTTTAGTACAACTTGTAATTGGTCCCACACACCCCTGCTGTGCTCCCTCAAAAGGCATTGAAGCCTAAAAATGTTTTAGGGCTTGCTCCAGTATTAATCACCATGGAGATGACTCACTTAATCAACCAATATCGAGCATTTTGTTAACACTTACCAAGTAAACAAACATACATTTACAGTTTTCAGAACTACTCACAAATGTCAGACAAAAAAAGGGGGGAAATATTAATTTGCATAATTTAATGCAGAGCAGAACACAGAATAAAGCCTGCCAGCTGATGTGATTTTAGAGTGCTTTCAGATGGCTAATTACAGCTCCAAACAATAGAAACAAAAGATCCATTAAATCCAACTGCAGCAAAGCAGGGCCAAAATGGCTGAATGGAGGACTTATCCTACACCAAGGTCAGAGTAAAGGACAAATATGTGGAGAATGACCACAGAGGTGTGTGGGCCTGTAGCTGCTGGAGCACCAGGAGAGATAAACTCAGTCGGCAAGCACACATCTCAAGACAGAAAGTGAAGATTAGACTATTTAGATTTCTGCTTGAACACAGTGCATTCACAGCTGGATGTGAGATGTGTCATATGGCCAACTACCACCATAAAGCTGCAAGTCAGGTTGCATATTAGCGCAAAAGACTAAGAATTAACACATAAAACATCTGAGAAAAAAGTGTCCCTGCTGAACATTTAGTCAACCCCTCTCTGTGTAATTTCCTTCTTTGTTCTGCTGTGCCTTGAAGATTTGATATCTTCTTCTGCCACGCAATGTGAGTGCGTAATTGTGGACCCTTTTCCCTCCAACTTCTTGCTTTTCAATTAGTCCCTCGCTCCCTCTATAGTGTAAGTGCTTGTCATCGTAGTGTGGAAATAAAAGCAAGATGACAGCCGAGCAGGAATAGATCGGCTCGTTATTGTTCCTCTTGTCTCTCAGCAGTTGATTTACAGTCACATTTGTGTGTTTCTGTCACTGACAACTATTACTTGACCAGTCAATGTGCTTGCTTTTATTGTTTGTGCATGCACGTATGAATATCTGAACAATCTGATTATTGATGACTACATTTGATTTGAAGGCAACACGACAGAGACACGACGGCAGAAATGACTAATTGGTTTAATTGTCAAAAATCTCATAACACATACGTTACACTCATACTGAACTGGTGTTTATGTAACTGACAGATCACTACATGGCTACACACACACCAGCTTTTTCTCCCCCGAGAAAACAAACAAGTTGAAGAAATGTGAACACAAGGAACAAAAATATGCTTTTAAATGACAGAAGAATGATTAATAAATACCTAAGTCCCTCTCTGGGGCTAAAATGATTCTTTATATCGGCTACCTGTGCAAAATCTTCATTAAAATGTCACAAATTGTAAAAACAAACGTATTCTTTAAATCTGTAAGGGGCCCTGAATCTGTTAGAAGTGATGTCTGGAGATATTACATGAAATGAAAGTAACATTATTTTTTAAAATTCCCTCGTGTGTTGCCTGCACTGTTTCACTCCAGTCAGTGTTGCTTGGGATGATGGTTCACTTCTTCTTATTCACAATGTTGTTGCAAATCCAGTTCATCCCATCCTATTGGAAAAAAGAAAAAAGAAAAATCATCCAAACAGTCTGAGCATGGAAAATAGTGAAAACCATCAAACTAAGCAAGTTAAAGACCTCACTGAAAGCAACAGAGCCTCAATTTAAACTGATTGTCAGCACAGTACTCTATAAAGCAGGGACACACAAAGCATTATTGGCTAATTAGGTTCCATCTGAAGGAGAAATCAATGAATCAAAGTCAGGCCTTACCTGAACTCCCTCGCCAGAAACAGCAGAGCAGGCCTGAATCTGCCACTCACGGTCCCGGTATGTATGCAGGTTGAGCCCCTCAGCGATCTCACTGGCCGGTGATGCTGTGGCCAGATCCTGCTTATTGGCAAAGATGAGCAGTGGAACGCCTTTCAAATTCTCCTCATCAGTCAGCTCAGACAGCTCCTGCACATGCATATGTGCATATGCAACTTTTGTTGTAACTGCATTCATTCTATTAATGCATTTTCTTTTTTTTTTGGGTGTGTGTGTGTGTGTGTGTGTGTGTGTGTGGGGGGGGGTCTCAGAATGGAATTGCACACTCACCAGCCCTGTCTCCTCAAAGCGCTTCTTGTCTGCACTGTCAATAACATAAATCTAAAAGAAGAGCCAGATTACAATGTTATCATATCCAAATTTACTGTCATTGTTATTTAACAATAGAAAACGCTGTGGTTACATCACGTCAAAAAAAAAAAAAAAAAATCTACATTTATCATGCTTAATCTATGCTTATATGTGGGATAGTAGCCTAAGGGTTAAGAAGATATTAACATAACATAAAACTTACGTACTTTGCTATGCATTAATTTGAAATGGCCTTGAGTAAATTAAACCACTCACCAACAAGTCTGTGTTTTCCAGGTACTTTTTCCAGAAGGGCCTGATCTTCCTCTGTCCTCCAATGTCCCAGACATTAAGTTTCATCCCATGAGAAGCAACGCTCTTTATGTTGAAGCCCTGAAGTAAAAACACAAAGCTAGAGTCACTGTGCTGCCTTTGATTTAAAATCCATTTCCACCAGGAAAGTCTTGCAAATGGGTAAAAGGTAATTCATTAAGTGGCACTGTACTTGATCGCTGTTTACTCATTGTCATAACTTTGTTATGCCTCAGTGGGAGTGTGTAGGAGGGCTTCGGTTATTTATAAGGATATGGTTGCTCTTCATAACACAGCTCCTCTGTTTCAGTTGGCAAAGTTGTATAACAACTTTATCCTGAGGGCCATCTGAGGAGCAAATCTGAGGATAAGACTTGAAGGATCAAGGGAAGTGTATGTGTTCATGTGTCACGTCTGATTTAGCTTTGTGCCGACTATTGCCGCACCGGGCCGCATCCTCTCTCCCCGGTGTCTGATGAGCTTTCACACTTGCCCGGGACCGGACCTGGCAGTACATCAACTCAGTGTTGTCTTGTCTTGGTAAAGGAATACAAGGTCATTAGATAATGACATTAGAGCTTAGATAATTGCATCAGAGGAAGATGAGGAAAGAAAAAAAAGAGCCAGTCATAACGCCGGCCAGGATGTTCTCAGAAAATGTGTTGAGAGCGTACAAATCAACAAGGTCATGTGGGGCCACAGTTTATCTCCCAATGAACGGTTATTTAACAGTGTAACAGCATGATCTGACAAATCTGGTTAAATCATGTTTGGTGTGAGGCCAATGATTTCATTTCACTGTGTGTGGCAGGAAAACCAGGGGCCATCTGAGTCCCATTACTTTAAATGTGCTCTGATTTAGGTGATTTTACAAGATTAGACACAATCCACTCACCTGTTATGATGCTGGGTCACAGTATCACAAACATACAAACTATATTCTGGCAGTTTTAATTAAAAAAAAAAGAGAAATCTATTATCATAAAATGTGTTTTTGAGAAAGTATTCAGAAGAGCATTAATGGTAAATTACTTGTTAGCAAACTGATTGCAGATGCACCTTTTTTATTTGATATACACTTAATACTGAACATCAGGTAATTAAGTTAAAAAGTGGTTTGAACTATTTATGTTATGTTAAAATATACTATCATAATAAGGAAATGAAAACACCACAATCATCATGTGTTATAATGTTATATAAAGTGGACACACATGTCCCTTTAAACTCACACAACTTCCTCTCACCTGTGTTGGTGTGATAGTGTTGACATCCTCAGAGGCGAGGCTTTTCAGTAGGGTGGTCTTGCCAGCATTGTCCAACCCCAGAAGCACTATCCTGACCTCCTGCTCTGTGGATCCCTTCAGTTTCTCTATGACGGAGAGTAAGCCCTGTAGAGAGGCGGGGGCAGGAGGGGGAGGTGGAGCAATAAGGCAAAGAAAGGTACAATCTTTCAGTACTTAAATAATAATTTTATGGAACTCTAGTATTAATAAGTATAAGTATAAAACCACTCCACTGTATATCTAAATTTGAGTAATTAATACAGTCACAGGCTCACCCAACTTACTGAGACCTAAAGACACTGGTTTGTAGTTTAAAGAAAGTGACCTAGAACCAGACCAAAGTTCTTCATTTCCCCACTTTTCTTTATACCAATTTTGTTAAAATTCAGCCGCACTTTCACTGTTTGTTTTGCTGACAAACAGGAAAACAAATGGTGAAAGGCAGTCATCACATTACTTTGTCCCAGCTCTAACCTTAGGAGGTAAACAGAAAACACATCTTTATTTTTCTCTTGGGTGCTTTCTCTCATAAACATACTGTTACTATCCAAAAAACTATTAAAAGTTAAATCAATTGACAAAAATAGATTTAGCCTCAAAAATAAAATCCCACTGACCTCTTTCTAATTTGAGGTCAAAGCTCCCCTCACACTGTGGAGCTCAGAGGCCTACCCATTTTTTGATTCTCCAAATCTCAGGTTTTGAAGATACTGTATTACTACCACAGTCATCCTGTAAGAATCAGTGTTTTGCTTCATTTAGAGAAGAACTCCTGTAGAAAAGAGCTCCATTCATATGACTGCACACTGCTTAATGTGATTAGTCTGCAGGATTGCGCAACTGCAGACTGTGCAATAAGACTGCCATATTGTTGTCTACCGGCACCATAGCTTTCAATATCCGATTTGTATTTCTGTTTAACTGTACAATAAAAGAGACCCCATTCAATAATCTTGATTATTATTCTGTATTAACACAAGGAATTCAGATAATCCATCATGGCTCAGTCAGAGTTGCATGGACACACAAAATAACTGTAAAATGCTTTATGTCTCATAGCCTACTGTTCAAATTATAACTACTTGTAAGAAATTCTTTGTCCCGCAGACCCTAAAGGTTCACATTTGATTGTGCAAGACATGCTGCTCCAGATCGGGTCACCTACCTTTTGAACTTCTCCCATGTTGGTGTATTTCCTGTGGCTTGGCTGGAGGGCTACAGCTACATTCTCCAGTGAAGCTCACACAAGTGTGTTAGCTATCCAGGTCACCCAGGTTAGCTGTCCAGAAAAGGTACCAACAGCCTTCGCCTTTTCTCCCTTTCTTCTCAGTAAACTTGGGTGGGTTAAATGAGGTGTGTATGTGATAGTAATGTCTACCTGGACACAAACTGCTCCTCAGTGTAACTGTACAGTTACAAGAAGGAAGAGGGGGAGGGTGTATGGGACTGGGATTAGGAGGCCAGAATTAGCCCTAGTCATCCATGCAAAGGCAACCCCACCCCGCCCCAGCCTTCCCCTTCCTCTGCCCATCCCTCCATCTCCACTTTGCAGTGGCTTTACCTGGATTATCCCTTAGCCACCTGTTATAACAGGAAACTGAATAAACAGTCCTTCCTGACCCACTCATGCATGCGGATAAATACGTTTTTGCCATATGGCTGGGAGAAAAAAAAACAACCTCACTGTTAATGCAAGACACTGAAGACTGAGCTTAACACATAAACTTCAAAAAGGATTGCATTATGTCATTGCATTATGTCATTGAATCAGGGCACCTAACGGTATTACTATGTTCAAAAGTCAACCTTCAAATCCCACATGCATCCCTCTCATGGAGAGGGGTAGACGGTATTACTGTCCCATATATCCATTACATGCAGGCTGTTGTAAAGCTGTGTAGTGTGCACTCCTGTGAGTAGAGCATTCAGCAGGATTAGTGTGAGCATGCTGGTCCTGGGTCTGGATTAAAACATTTCGAGGTTCTTTTTCTCAAATGAGAAAACTAACAGAAATGCCATGTTACACTGTATAAAAGGTACACCCACGTACACACGCACGCACGCACGCACGCACGCACACACACAAAAACAGAGATTAAAGGATATTTATTGAGTTTTTTTAAGCATGAAAAAGTCTGTATATATTATATTATGTAAGATCAGCATTTATTATATTAAAATATGAGATAATGTTTCTTTAGGTCTCCCTGGGTGCGTATGGAAATGGCCCACCAGCCTGCCCAGCCTGTACCCTCTGCCTCATCCTCTCCTTGTGTTTCTCTGCAGAAAGAAAATGTAAATCAGTAAATCTAAGATCTGAAGAGTGCACAGATTCAATATCATCACCAATATCCCACAAATGTGTGACCTGAGTCACCGGCCTGTTAGCTTAGCTTAGCACAAATACTTGGAATTAAGTGAAAAAGCTGACCCAAAGGTATACAATTCACCCGAATAATCATCATCTCTTGTTTATGTATTTTGCAATATTGATTGCAATAATGACTTCAGGCTCTAGTTTTCTGTTGAATCCTGTTGAAGGCTAATGGAGTTCACATTTAATTTAACTTGTAGTGACTTTTTTGTTTAATTTCACAAACAACTTAAAATGAGCTCTTACCATTGTCTCTTTTCAGCTTACACTTCATAATCAGTCCCATGATTAATACAAGGGCCAAAGCTGAAATACCACAGATCACCAAGATGATCACAGTGTTGCCTGGACAATGACACACAAACAAGTACACAGACAATGAAGACACGTGCTATCAAGGGTCGTTGAAATGTGGAAGCATGTTATTATACATATGTCTAAAATCATAACATATAACAGATTCTTCAATTTTGAAATTCTGAGAAATAACATTTTGAGGTCCACTGAATGGATGCTTACTGTTCACGTAGAGGTTGTATGGCGCAGACTCACAGCAGGAACACGAGCTGTTCACAATGCAGACGTAGTTGCCATTATCCTCTACCTTTGCATCACTGATAACAAGCACGCTTGTGTTTTTTCCTTCCAGTACGTCCCCATTCTTCTCCCACTGAAATGTCACAGATGTATTGCTACAGTTTCCTTGGCATGTTAGAGTGACATTTTTACCCTCCTCCAGGCTGGATGATGAGGGGATGATGGTCACATTGCCTGTTGGAGCAGGGTAAACATTAAAGGGAAGGGAACAAGCAGTGATAGTGTTAGATAATCAAGATACGGTCTTTGTTTTAATGCATGGCTTCAGACAAAGATACGGTTAGATGTTACCTTTAGAGCATTGCTGACCTGTTCCTAAAGAGAATAAACATGCAGAAGAATGAATACTGTCACATTCAGCATTATAAAAAAAAAGTATACATGACAAGTTTATTTTTAGGTCAACATCGTATGTATACTTTTTTCTGAAGTATCCATACTTGAGCCTATCCCAGCTGTCATAGTCGCACCTATGGCTCACCGATTAATCTAATCCCACTAAATGTCTTTGGACCCACCCAGGGAAAACCCACGCAAACACAGGGAGAACATGCAAACTCCACACAGAAAGGCCCCGGGTATGGTGGATTCGAACCAGGACCTTCTTGCTGTGAGACAACACTGCTAACCACCACACGTCACTCAGCTAACCATACAATAAAGGGTAATAAAACGTATGAATATTTACTTTATATTTAATTTTAGTGCGTGATACAACCTTAGGCTCATACCACACCTCAAATAAAGAAATAAAAAGAAAGTAAGGACTAACCATAGCACCCAAGGCTGTTTGTGAATAGCACAGAAGTATCTATGGGGAAAACAGATGGAAAAAAATAACATCAGGAACATTTTTCCAATGCATCTCATCTCGCATTTTATTGGCAGGCAATGTTCAGGCACATTAGCTGCGACATAACATTTCCAGATGTAGACTATAACAACCTCCCACCCCCAGACCCCGTCTGCCACAGTATACCCTGTAATGATACATTTCAAAAAATCAACAGCAACACAGGCAGTCAAACAGCTCTAATATCAGAATATAGAGTGGATTATTTAGAGCTAAACTGGCATATACACTAACACAGAATAAGAAAATATACAAATACATAATTTATACATGAATTTAGGTGGCTCCTTACCTGTGAGGAGATAACCAAGCAGAAAATATATGATGACCATCCTCTACAAGAACAGACTGGGTTTATAACCAGTAAGAACAGTCTGAGAAATTAATGGCATGAATACCTAAAAATAGAGAGTATTTAAAAAAAATTAGGAACAGCAAGTTTCATGGCAATAAAATACTTTAAACCTTCTACACAAAGCATTAAATATCACTTTAAAGTTATACCTATAGTACCGCAATGCTCTAACTTGGGTTGCCTCTTGTCACAAACACCAGAGTGATGAACTGCTCTGCTTTGCTTAACCGAACAGTCTTTTCATTGAAAGAGGCACGGGCGAACTGATTCTAAACACTGATAGCAATGCAAATAAATCCCTGGGAAATTATAGCATAAACAGCGCAGCTGTTTGTTTTGGAGGTGGACATGATGGCAACGATGACGGTAAAGCTGCTGCTTCTGCTGGTTCCATGTAAAGTTAGTAACTTTTAAGTTAAAATGATGGGATTTTTAAAGCTGTGATCAAAACATTCAGACATAGGAATGCATGCTGAGAGACAGATGTGCTGTAATATAGCCTGTTATCAGGAAAACATTGGTTTACTTAGGCAAACTACCCTCTGCCTCTGCACACATTGTTTATTATGACATATACTAAGACTAACTTTGCTAAGAATTTGGAGGATTATGGTCCAAATGACTGAGTTTTAAGAGCAGTTTAAAAATACATTACTGTCTTTTACTGAAATCGTGCGCGGCTCTATACACAGAAACATATTCAAAAAGTGGCCACTAGAGAGTGCTGCTGATCACTAAATATTTTTTCCCCCTTTTTCTTAGGCCCTCCCAATCAAGTAGATTGAAGACTGAAACTTCTCCTGACATGTCAAAACACATCAGTGTTAAGGCTAAGAGATTCTAAGCATATTCAGAGTTTGAATTTAATGAAACCTCTTTGTATTTTGGAAAACACACACACACACACACACACACACACACACACACACACACACACACAGGACATGCAAATGCCACACGAAAATAGAAATACCAATTTTGCATTCAAATATTCTCTGAGTCGCCTTAACCAAAGTGACCAGGTGGTAAATAAGGTGAACAAGGCTGAATAATGTGGTCTGTTGTTGTTTACCATTTCATTTGTTTGGAGTCTCATCTTAGGATCAACCAAAAATGTTCCTTGCTGTGACCAGTCACCTCAGAGATACCGGAGCACAACTTACCGAAGACAGTGAGCAACAGTTCAGTGAAGGATGACACAGGCCTCTCTCTAATTTCCTTGGCCTTCTGACAACTGATTAAAGAGAAGAGTGATTTGTTAAGAAGAAGAGATGTAAGGTGAATGTGAGCAAACTGGTGTTTTCCCAAATGTGCTCAGGCTGCTCCCATTTAAGCAAAGCAAACCCAGTCTACTTGGACCTCAATTACCTTTCAAAACAAACAGCTTAAGAAATAGTTTTGAATGAATTTAAAGTGTTCTTGAGGCAAATATCTGTGCTCACTAAAGCACCTAGGCAGCTCTAGTTAAAGTTAGAACTTTCTATTTTTAAGTGTAATGACTGCAAATTCATGTTAGAAACTAGCAGAGCCCTCTCCAACCCCCAGATTACATGGTGAGACCAGATACACATAGATTTTACACCTTGGATTCAGAAATGTTTATATTTTATTTCATTTTCAATTCCTCCACCAATCAGCCTCGCTTAAACATTTCTATTGATGCTGATCCTTTACTTTTCATATATTAAATATTCAATTAGAATACTTAACATTATCAGGCTACAGTAAAATGCTTAACATTAGAATAAGCATGATAAAATGGTAAACTTTAGGAAAATTAGGTAAAATTTGCATGTTACAATAGGAGTCACACTTGCTCCTTAAAAACAAATTATTAAAAAATAAATACAAATATCTCCCTCTCACCTCCTGGCACAACCTCTGATGTTGTGCCTGGAATATCTTCCAGTTTGGGGGTTACAGCTCCTAATGCTCCTATTACCACTGAGAACACTTTGGACTTTAAGTTCCACATCTGCTCCTGTTGTTCCTTCAGCCCCTGGTACTTCTCTATTCTCTCATGCTTATTCTTCCAGATGTTGCTGTCCTTTGGGATTGCCATATCCATTGCAACTGCAGTCTTCTGTTCCTTGTCAGACACCATGTTGGCCAGCAGCTACATGTATGTCTGGAACTGGAAGTCCAACAGGATATATAAATACTTTGCACAAAAAGTAAGGGAATTTGTGTTTGGTTGATTATTTCTTTGTTGTAACGATGCTTTTTGGTAATAAATCTTATACTGTTGGAAAGCCTGTTTATTTCCCCTTACATGGTGCCACATTTATAAGGAAAATGAATTTGTGGGTTGAGCAGCACAGTTGAGTATGTGGGTTGAGCCCATGAAAAATTTGCCAAATTCTCTGCCAATGTCAAAGAGCTCACCCTGCTATTGACTCTTGTTTTGAACTTCTGGTATCCCAGGTGCTGACAGTCAAGCTTGTCATCATTGGAGGCAGAGAGATATCAGGATGAAATTCTGCAACCAGTGGCAATCCTACATCTCTACAGTATGGGACCAAACCCCGTCCTCCAAGATGACACAATGCTCGCCCCCCAAAATAAATCAGAGACTACCTCCACAATTTGGAGAGGATGGAGTAGTCTGCCTGCAGTCATGACCCCAACCCCACTGAAAACTTAAGGGATCAGTTTGGATATGCTATTTGTGCCAGAGTGACCAACACAACCGCACTGGCTGACTCCCAACAAATGCTGGTGTAAGAATGAGATGCCATCCCACAGCAGTGTGTGACCAAGCTCTTGACCAGCATGAGGAGGAGGTGCCAGGGTGCTGTGACTGTGTATTGTTCTTCCACATGCTGCTTATTTAACACATTGTTAAAATACCAATATATCTTGTTTCTTCAGACTTCAATCACCCAATCCAATAAAGGCTAGCAAACAAGAGTCAATAACAGGATAAGCTGTTTGGGGTCGGCACAGAAGATTTGGCAAGTTTTTCATGGGTGCGCCACTTAAATGCATTTTCCATACACATGTGGCCTCATTTAAGGGCAAAATAAACAGGCTTTCCAATCGTATAAAATTTATTGCCAGCATTGTTACAACACAGAAATATTCCACCAAACACAAATTTCTGTACTATTTATTTATTTTGCTACGTTTATATAAGAACAAAAGCATAATTTCTCCAGGCCTAGCTTACCGCTAGACTGCTTGTGCGCATGCACGGCCTTCATTAGTTCTCACCTGTTAAATAGCATTTTGCTGTATGCTATTGATACCTTCTTCTGCTTTGTGTTTCATAGTATCGTAGACCATGGTCACTTTTAGCGGAGTGTATATCAGGTTTTCTCGCCTGGCAAAGGCTGCAGCACAAAAGCAGCAAAGGAAATATAGCAAACTGTGCACCATAACCAGCAGCATTTTTACCAACAACAGGAAGGTATGCCAGACGCACTGAAAGCTTTCGGGGTGTGCGTGACTCTGCAGTTCAGCTTGAACTTTATCTAGATTGATTTGTTTGTTATAGCGAGAGAGTGGTACTCTCGTGGTGATCTTTATCTCTTATCTTTTTATTTTCATCTGCACAAAACCACATGTAGCAAGTTTTGCTTTTAAACGATCCAGAACAGTGGTAAATGATAACCTTTAGCGCAATTGTTCGTTGGCGAAGACAGGCGTCCTTCACAGGCTTGTTTTGAAGAATAAGACTTTAAATGTGTGTACCTCCGGGCCTCACTGACTTAAAAGTCAAACTGAGCCGTTTTAAAACAAAAAGTCTGAGTGTAAAACTGAAGCTATCACTTTTATTTATAATGGTAGAAAGTTGAAATAAGTAACTTGTTCATTGACTGCGTATAAAAAGCACAATGACGCCCGCGTTCCCACATCACAGTGTTTCTCAAGATGTAGGCTGAGAACAGTTTGATCATAGTAACCATACTTCCTCTTTTGTGGCTTGTTGCTATGGTAAGACTTCCCTTCCAGGCAGGAAGTGACAGGAAGACCCAAGTGATGAGTTTTTTGTGTGTGAGTGTGTGAGGAGTGTGCATCAAGTTTGGGTGGAGCACTCTGTTGCGTCCCCTGACAGTGCGCACGTCGTAAGACTTCAGCTTTGAAACTGGTGTCTGGGCCACCATGGCGAAGAACAGCAATTCTTTAGGGGTCCCTATTGGCCACATGGTGAGTTGGCACCATTCTTGTTGGGTCTGATTTGGTTTTGTGGCTGTGCTGTGGATCCAGTAGTTCTTTCATGCACTTGTTATGTATACAAGTAGGCTTTGTCAGGCCTGACAGTGAATATTAAAGGAATTTTAGAGTTGACTACCTCATTTTGTAGCTGTGCAGTGACTCTGAATACCGTTTTGAATTTTGCCCCCCCATATCCTGTTTTGATCTGCTTTTTTTTTTGTTTTTTTGTTAATCAGTGCTAATACTATTAAGCTGACTACCAATCCAGAGTATCAAGAGTGCGGTTGAGCAGTTGTCTTGTGCTGGCTTGTGTTCTGTCTCCAGTCCACGGTAGTGCCAGAATCAGCCTGTGTGGCTACACTTGGTTGCTACTGAGAACAGGCTGGGTTATTCTGAGCCAGAAGGAGAAACTGAGCCATGCATGTTGGCCAATCTGTCATGTGTAGGCTGAGTTGGCTTCAGTGTACTCAGTGTGAGACCATTACGTTTCTTGAAATAGTTCAGTTCTGCAAAAAAAGGTGTGAAAATGTATCAACGGATATTAAGTCACAAGTGCAGGATGTTGCTATAAGTCTAAAAAGGGTGCTTTCAGTGCCTTGCATTTTATGAGTCAAAAAGTCCCCATAATTTCTGCTGCACAGGAGTCTTCTTTTGCATACAGTATTTCTGTATATCTATATCTCTGCGTTAAATTATTTTCAGAGAATCAAAAGTGCAGTTTCCAAGAATTTAAGGTGCACAAATAATACAATGCCAAATCATTTGTTTTCATCGCAGTGTCTCGAAAGTGTACTGCTGTCTTTGGAGTGAGTATTTGCATAGCACAGCAAATAATTGAAGAGGTGGAGTCACAGTGAGGGTCACACCTGCAGAAACAGACAGCCCATTTTCATCCATATATGGTTAGAATTTAACTATAGACAAAAGCTGTTGTCAAGAACAGTCATTATTAGTTACAATGACGCACACACTGCATGCAGCAAATGTAAACCAAATGAAAGATTGTATCAAATATCAAGCGTAAATAAAAATAGTGATGTATGAAAGAGGAAGAATAAGGCATAATTTTCTATGGTACAGACCACACGAGGAGCTTTAGTGATATTCACCCACTGATTCTGTTTCAGGAATTCAAATGGATCATTTGCCCTTCATCAGCCACAGTTACCTCAGTTCTCTGCCTGCATTTCACTGGTGTAACTATCTGTTACTATATAGAAGATGGTTTTGGTTTCCTATGTGTTGACCTAAAGTAGCTGGTTGGCCTTGCAAATTGTGTTATGCAGGACTTCCTAATCGAAGCTGGTTTTAGGGCCTCAGTTTTTGACATTGGTTTTTGTGGCCAGTCGCTGACTCTAGATCGAGCTTTTTTTGCATGATTTAACAGTTGACTATATGTAGCCTGAAATGAGATCAAGATTAGCTGGACGTGGTGTGAAAACCTTATTTTTTTTTTTTAACTTGGCCTTCATGTAGTTAGTAAGTAAATAAATAAATAAGCAAGCAAGCAATCAGGAAGCCTAAGTCTGCATCCATGACTGGAAAAGTTGGGACATCAAGCAGCCATCAGGTCACAAAGAAAGCTCTATTAAACACAGAGCACGAAAATGAAAGCAATGTATTTTTAAAAAAAGGCAGTAACATCTACCCTAAAACTAAATGGAAGTCACAGTAATCGTACAGATTTGTGAACTGAACTCAGTGAAGGTTTTTGTTGTTTGCTGTAATGTAAATGATTCGGTTACATCAGTAGTATCAGTGGAAAAACAGAGTGTACTGTTTACTTAATCTTGCATTGACTAATATGGCACTCACAGCTACCAGTTATGATGACCCTGATACAGTATTCATAAACCTCGCATCCCCACACTCCCTGGGCTTGTTACTCCACACAAGGTGTCTAGACATACAGACACACTCACATCACACCTCTGGGCAATTTTAGAATGAGAGCCCACAGGTCTGTGGACTGTGGGAGGAAACCAGAGCATGTAGAGGAAGTCTTGACGAGTACATAAAATTATCAATCGATGTTCCTCTATGGACCATCGATAGATAAGTACCAAAAATTCTGCCGTGAGCCCTGTTTAAACAATATTTCCGTATCACTGGATTCATTTTTTTTTAAGCTGAAGCTTTTCTGTGTTTACATCAGATCAGTATCAAGTTGTCTTCATAGCTGGGTGATATGAAAATTTGTCATCACAGGTTGTAGGTTACAGGTGTATAAATAGTTTGCAGAGTTCAGTTACTGCAAAAATGTGTCAATTGAAACACAGCATTTAAAAGATGTGCCTTTTCTGAGCTCTGAAAGCTGAATGAGGGTTATTGTCACCAGTGTTGCAACCACTTCCTGTAAAAACAGCTTTGGCTGATTGCGCTACACAGTTACACTGTGGTAGAAAAACAAAAAGGGAAAAATGATGTGCAGCTGCTGTTCATGTTTCTCTTCCTAAATGTATGCTTTCTTTCTGGTGACTTATAGTTGTTGCAGTAATATTGAAATGTAGTATCTGAACATGGCCAAAGTAAACTTTCATTTTGACTGTAGAACCTTAGATAATATGTTTGGTATAGTTTTGAATCAAACTATCAATGCCATAGTCAGTCCATAACAGTCTGAATGAAGAGTATTCAGTGTTCAGCTTTTTAAAGTTTTAGTTTTAAGTGTTGTAGTAAAGTTCCTTGACATATTCCTCTCTCTGTTCACAGAGCCAGGCAGTGTCAGATGGAGGTAAGCATGAGCAGCCAGCCTGCATGCTGCTAATCCTGTTACATAGCTCAGTTCTACAATGTGAACATGTCTGTGCATGAAGATATCTGATTCACCTTCACTCTTGGTCATGCTTTTCGGTGCTGATAAATGGGTGTGTTTGCGCCTGGATGTGCTTTAGATTTGAACATGTCCACACGCGGCTGTGGAGGCAGCAGCTCCAGCCTTCCTGGGACTCCAGCCGGAGAGCACGGTCCAGCTAACAGTGTCATGAGCTGGGCCGTATCATTTGAGAAACTGTTGGAGGACCCTAGTGGGGTCCGCTACTTTACGGTGAGACAAACTGAGGTGGAAATTTTTAACAAGTTCAGGCAGAATTCAAGTGCTGATGTTTACTAATGTCATCGCAGTAAGTGTGGTGTATATTTTCATACAGTGTGCATGTGTGTTTGTCTGCAGGACTTCTTAAAGTCTGAGGTGAGTGCAGAGAACATTTTATTCTGGCAAGCTTGTGAAAAGTTCAAGAAGATTCCGGCCACTTCATTGGTTGAGGTACAAACTTACTATTTTTTAAATGAATACTTTATTGCAATATTTCTTAGACTGTGGAACACAGAGCTACTGCAGGACCAGGTGTAAAGTACAAAGTGAAACTAAGTCAACTAAACTAAAAATATGGTTCTTGAAGGGTTTACTCATGCTTTTGTGATGACCTTTATTAAAATTTAGCTTGGATCATGTTTTTAGTTTGGTTCTTTTTTCTGTGTGGTGGGTGTGGCGTGTGAGCTTTTCTGGCTTCTGAAATGGGACATGCTAGGAAAACCTCTTTAAACCCCTGCCCTGATAGCAGACACTTTTCTTAAAACATATTTGATGTAGAAAAGAAGTCAAATGCTTAGTGAGGACAGAGTTACCTTGTTGCTGTAACTGTAGGTGTCTGCAGCTATCCTTACATGACATTTTTCCTTTTGCAAACACTGCAGAGTGGTTCTCACATTTATCAACTGTTGCAGTTTACCCTATAAATCTAAAAATCTGACATAATTCAAAAAAACAGCTCAAAATGTTTCTCATGTATGCATATTTAAGTGATATATATAAGCCTATATAATATCTGTCACCGTTATGGACACTACCACCTGCAACATGCTGCACCAAACTCATCACACAAGCATGTAACATAACTTGTTTAGCCTGCTGCAATGTCTCATGCATGGGATATATAGA